>JAJIBD010032085.1:0-114646 GCA_021461705.1 Cryptotis parvus
CCCTCCCTGGACGTGGCCTCCTGCTCAAAGGATTTTTTTTTTTTTTTTTTTTGCTTTTTGGGTCACACCCGGCAATGCTCAGGGGTTAGTCCTGGCTCTGCACTCAGGAATTACTCCTGGCGGTGCTCAGGAGACCATATGGGATGCCGGGATTGAACCCAGGCCGGCATAGGCCGGCCGCGTGCAACAAAAGCCCCCACCGCTGGGCTATCTCTCCGGCCCCTCAAAGTTTTTTGTGCCTGGCGGGCACCCTGGCAGCTCCTGGGGTTGGTCCTTGAGCCCTGCTGCCCGTGGTCTCGGAGTGGCTGACTTCCCGGCCAGGCCCAAGGGGTAGTGCCCTGAACTTGGTGGACAGTCGCTAGTCCTGACAATGCCCCTGGCCTTCTGGACCTCCACTGCTCTCCCAGGCAGCCTGTCTCGGGCCTCCCGTTCCTGGCTGGGATTTTTAATCCCAGGGATGCCGGGACGCTGAGCCGCCTCTTTTTGGGATTAAGTGAGACCAGGCCGCGGAGTGGTATTTTTCTGTTTGTGTGAATGATTTGGCCCCAGTTGGTGTGGGGGTGGGAGCGGGCCAGACCGGGCTCCCGGGCCGCAGCGCCCGGCGACTGGCCATAAGTCATCCCCTGCAGATAAACACTCCCTCCTCACGCCCGCCTCCAACACATAGGGAGGCGCGTGACCTGCCCCTCGTGTCCCGTGTCTGTGGCGTGAGGGGGCCACCACGGGGCTAGGTGTGTCTGCTTGAGTGGGCTGCACAGCGGAAGTGCAGACTAAGCACCTGGCTCCCTCTCCGGGGGCTGCTGGGGAGCCAGGGGCTTCTGGCCTGGACCCGGCCTTGTGCTGTAGCGACCTGGGTCTGGGTGGTTTGCGAGCAGCTGGGAAGCCGTGATGATGCTGAGGGAGTGTGGGGGTGGGGAGAGGGTGGGCGCACCTGGCGCTTTCCCCTCCTTGCAGCCCCGGCTGCTCTGGGCCTGTGGCCTGTTGCACCGGCAGCCCAAGGCCCAAGTGCCGAGGACGCGTTTCCGGTCGGCTTGCAGGTGGAGAAGCAGCCCGCGGCCGCCCTGCATGCTGGATACTTCCTGCCGAGTTCAGAGGCCCTGAGGACGCGGGGCCCTGCTCCTGGTCACGGGCGTCTCAGCCGCCTGTGCCTGCAGCTGTGCCAGCCTGGGGCGTGCGGGCTGGGCAGTGACTGTCCTGCCCGGGGGGGGCGGCGTGACTGTCCTGCCCTGTGGTTGGAGGAGGGGCGCCAGTTCAGAGACCGCCCATGACTGTTCTGTGTTCAGGGGCCTCCCAGCCACAGCGATGGGGTGCCTCCCCACGGGCCTTAGGGGAGGGCCTGCTGCCCGCCCCTCCTGCTCCCCTGGACAGAACAGGGACCAACCATCCAACATGGGGACTCGCTTCCATCCTCGGATGGGGCTGGGATCCCCGCCCTGACCTGAGTCAGTTCTCTGGGCTGGCCACATGCGGGGCTCGGGGGTAGGAGGTGGTGGGCTGGCCAGGGGCCCCATGTCAGACTCAGTCCACTTGCTACGGCTGGAGCCCGCTAATCACTGGCCTCTGCATGGCCTCCCCCGGGATGGGTCCCACAGGGGCCAGACACCGATGCTAGAGCGTCCCCTCTGCGGAACCTCGCGTCCAAACAGCCATAAAGGGTTCTGTTCCCATGTTTAAAAACCAACCCCTTTTGGACCCAGCTGGCCCAGCTCAGATTCGCCCATGGAGCCAGTCACAGACCTGCACGCTGCCCAGAGCCTGGTCTCAGCCACGCTTCCCCCTTCGTGGTGCTCTGGGCACGGGGGTGCCGTCCTGCAGTCCCTGGAAGCTGCCTCTGCACCCAGGTGGGGGTCTGGGGCAGCCGGAGACCCCCGCCCTCTGCGCAGCTGCTGCCCCCAGAGCCCCCGATTCCCCTTTTTGCTTTGTGGGTCACACCACGCCGGACCCTGCCTCAGGAGTTACTCCTGGTGGTGCTGGGGGACCCTATGGGTGTGGGACATCAAACCAGCACCCCAGGTGTCCCCCGCCACTTGCTGTGCGCTCCGGCCCTGGGGCCCGATATCTGTAGCTCCATGGCAGTGCCAGGCGGACCGTGGTGATGGCAGCTGGGGCCCATCCCATGCTGCCTGCCTGCTTTAGGCCCAGGGCAGCCCCCGCAGTGGAGGTTTGAGGTCATGTCCAGGAAGGAGAGAGCCCCCTCCGTGCCCCCCGACTTCTCTGACTTCGGGCTCCCTGCAGGGAGAATCCCGAGACCTCCGCGCCCTCCCCACCCCTAAACTTTTCATCTTTCTGCCCCTGGAGGCCCCACGACGTCTCTGTCCAGTGACTTCTCTGCCCTCTGACCCCACCGGATGAGCTCGTTCGAAGGAGAGGCCTCGCAGGCTGTTTTCTTTGGGGGTGGGGGAGTCCTGTGTCTGTGGGTGCTTTAGGGTCCATATGGTGCGGGGTGGACCTGGGCGCCAGCTGGTGGAGCCTCCGCCCAGCCCCTTGGGAGCCCAGCCTGTACTGGGACAGATGTCTCAGTGCCACCCGCCCGGTGTCCTGGGCATCTTGCGGGCTCTGCTCTGGGTCATGCCGGCACGACCGTGGACCCTCCCCACTCCCACTCCCTGCCCAGCTCAGTCACTCTGGGCCCTGACCACGCCGTCATGTGGGTGCTCAGTGCGCCGGAAACGCAAGCAGCGGCCCTCGGCCTGCTCTCAGGGGAAGCCGCAGGTGACGCCAGAGTCCCCGTGCCGGGAACGGAAACCCCAGGGCGTCAGCGGGGCCCAGCCCAGGGTGGAGCTTGTGTGTTTCAGTCCATCACCCGCTTTCTGGGGGTGGAGGGTGTGGGGACGTGGTGGGGGTGGTCGGGCCGGGAGGGTGCCTGTGTGTAGGTGCGCTGTGTGGGGACGCTGTAGACCCAGAGGGTGCTGTGGGGTGGTGCGCTGTGCACGGCAGCGGTGGGCCGAGAGAACGGCCCCAGGGCCTGCCGGGGACTGTGATGCGCCTGGACAGGGAAGGGGCGGGCAGGGCAGGGGCCTTTGCCCTGACCACGGCGGGACCTTTCCCCGCGCGCCAGAGCAGCAGGAGCATGCGCACCTGGGCTCTCCTGTTCAGGGGATATGCTGGGGAGGGGGTGGGGTGCAGTGAGCTCCGGGCGGGCTGGAGCCAGGCTGGCACATGTGAGGGGTGTGGGCCCCCGCCGAGCCTCGCCCCGGCCCTGAGCGCTTTCCTTCCCCAGTCCTGGTGGGATGCTCGTTCTCAGGGCCAGGCCCTGAATCTCACCAAGGACGGCTCTCCGGGCTTCCTCTCAGCAGTTTCCGAGCTGCAGCTCAGGCTGGGGTTGCCTGAGTGCAGGCGTTACTGCGGCCCCTTTGCGCGGGCTCGTGGGGACAGGCTGGGGGTGTGGCGGGCGCAGCCTCTTTGCGCGGGCTCGTGTCCCTGCACCCAGGAACCCCCTGCTGGCCCCTTGAGTCTCCCAGGGCTCTGGGTTCCGTGTGCGTTGCTGCCTCTTGGAGTGGGCCCCTCCCTCTCCCCTTCTAACGCCTCTTCCTGCCTGATGACCTACGTGGGATGGAGGCGTTTTTGGGAGCCTCTGCCCCGCCGGGACCAGGGATGCCAGCCCCGGGCTTGTCTAGGCCGACTTTCCTCAGGGCCTGGGCTCGAACCTGTGGCCGCCTGCACACAGGCCTACACTCTGCTGAGCCCTTCCGTGGCCCTTCCTGGGGTGTGTGTGTTTGTGGGAGGGGTCTCGACCCCTGCCGTACTCCTTCTTACACCGAGTGGTTCGGGCTGGGGGAGCACTGCAGGCTTGGGTGGGGGGGCGCTGGGTTCTGTCCCCGGCCCAGCTGCACGTGGTCCCCAAACACCGCCAGGAGCCACCCCTGAGCAGTGCTGGGTATGTCCCAGCCCCCAAACAGTCCGTCTGTGACCCTCCCGGCGTGCGAGCAGGGCGAGACTGTCGCTGCCCCACTCGGTGGGTGAGGACGAGTTCAGGGCTGGGGCGACAGTGGCCACGGGGCCGGACCCACCTGGGAGCACTGCCCTGTCTCCTCAGAGCCTCCTCTGTTTCCTGCTGGCCACTGGGGCTGACGAGGCAGACACCCCCTCCCCAACTAGAGATGAGCTGGACATCCCGGGCAGGCCCTCCTGGCCCTGGCCTTCGGCCCTGTCTGGAAGGTGGGTCAGCGCCGTCAGCCCCAGGCCCAGGGTCCTCCCCACCTTTCCGCCTCTTCTGGGTGAGGGTACTGTGAACCCCTCCCAGTTTGGCCCAGTTTCGCTTTCATTTCTGCCAGGGTGCAGGGAGGGAACCTGCCTGTGTCTGTCTCCACTACCTCGCGTCCTCCACTATGGCTCCTGCCTCCCGCCCCTGCCCCGTGGCCTAAGCGCCGCTTTAAGTATTCTAATTGATCGTTTGGGTTTCGCTGGGGGTGGGGGGACGTGGTTCTGGCATTGAGCCTGGGGGCCCCCTTCCCTCAGGGCTCCTTCTCCCCTCTGCTCCAGCCTGCTGAGCTGTCTCCCGGCCCATTTTCGGGCTACATCTGGGGCCCTTGCTCTCCCCGCCCAGCACTCCAGGAAATCAGCCTGGCAGGGCTGAGGAATCCTGTGGGGTGCCCGGTATTGAAACCAGCTTGTCTGCGTGCAAGCCGGGTGCCCTACCCTCGGGTGTCTCTGCAGCTCCACTTGGAATTTCCAGGGGGCCTCTTGGTGCCGTGAGGGGACTCGGCCCCGCCCGTGCTGGGCTGGGGTGCTGCCAGCTGAGCCCTCCAGCCCCTCTTTGGAAGCCCCCTCACACAGCATGAGTGCCCGGCGTCTCGGACTTGGACGCCCGAGCCTGAGACCCCCCCGGACTTGGGACGGCCACTGCGTTGGTCCCTGCAGAGACACCCCCTCCCCGTCCTGTGGATGCTGGGACCCCAGGGCTCCTCCCTGCAGTGCCCGGCTGGGTCTGGTGAGGGAGGGTGATCTGGGAGTGGGGGGCACTCCTCTATCCTCCGGGAGGCCTCAGGAGGGCAGTGGCCATGGGGGACGTCCCGGAAGTGCCCCTGGGCTCTGGGGCACCTCTGGAAGGCGTGTGGGCCGCTGGAGGTTTCTCTCGGGGGAACTTCCTCTTTGCAGGCGGGGCGGAGCGGAAGGTTCCAGAAAGCCGTGCAGACCTGCTCTGAGGTGCTCCTGCCTTTAACCCGCCTGGCGGCCCTCAGGCGTGGCTCAGAGTTGCTTCTCCAGCCTTTCCTCCTGCAGGGGGCCACGAGAACAGGGCCCCTCTTGCTCCCACAGAGGCGGCCCCTGACCCTCTCCCCACCGCCGAGGTCCGCTGGTGGGGTGTTGCTCATGGATGGCCCTGCGAGTGCGGCCGCCACCACCTCAGCGGCCAAGGCGGCCCAGCGGGGCCAGCCAGCAGGGTCTCCTCAGTGGGCCGGGCCAGCCAGCAGGGTCTCCCTCAGTGGGCGGGGGCCAGCCAGCAGGGTCTCCTCAGTGGGCGGGGCCAGCCAGGTCTCCTCGTGGGCGGGGCCAGCCAGGAGTCTCCTCCTTAGTGGCGCCCCCGCCGTAGCCGACTGCTGTGTCGCAGAGCCCCCGAAGTTCCTGAGCTCCAATGCTCGTCCATGAGTGTCTGTGACCTTCCGGGGTCCCCAGCTGGCCCCTCGGAGGGCAGTGCCAGAGCCCCGCTGGAGCCCCATCCTGACCCAGCATCACGTCAAATTTTTATTTTCCTTTTTTGGGTCGCACCCGGCGGTGCTCAGGGCTTGCTCCTGGTGCACTCAGGAGTTTCTCCTGGTGGTGCTCGGGGGACCTGTGGGATCCCGGGACTGAACCCTGCTCTGCTGCGTGCAAGGCAGACGCCCTCCCCTGCCCTGCTCTGTTCCTGTGCAGTGTCTCCCTGTGGCTAATCCCAGCCTCCCTCATCTGTCAGTGCTCAGGGACTCCTGGCGATGCTGGGGGACCTTATGGGATCCCAGCAATCCAGCCCGGCTCAGTCGTTTGCAAGGCAGACGTGCCAGGCAGCACCTGCTGGACTTTGCTGACTCCACGGCCTGCTCTTCTCAGGGTCTCGTTTGCGTGCCGGCTGGCAGTGCTCACTGTGTTTTTGCTCAGTGCCCGCTGTGTCTGGTTGTGCTCTGGAGATCACACGCTCAGCTGCTGGGCTGCAGGGGCGGGAGCTGCCCAGACTGAGTTTGGCTCCTGTGGGTGGAACCCGGGATCCAGTTGGCAGGTGCCCAGCGGGGACCCCCTCTGCTGCTACCAGCCTGCTCTGGGCGCTGGCATGGCCTTGCCCGCTCTGACCCCGGGTAGCGAGTCTCTGGCACCAAGCTTTGCGCCAGGCACCGAGCTCCGAGCTCCATTCTTCGCCCTGAACGCGCCTTTGAAGGCTGGGGGCAGTTTTCCTGGCACACTGTGAGCTGTTTGTTGGGGGCTGTGGGCACAGCAAAGGCAGGAGCCCGGGGCAGGGTGTAGGGAGTCCAGCAGCTTCACGGTGGGGGACAGGCGATGTCCTGGCTGGCAGCGTTTGTGGGTCGAACCCTGCTGTTTAACGATTGGTCCGCCAGGGATACGGCCGGGAGGGAGGGTGTCTTAGAGAGGCCCCTCGGTGCTGTGGTTTGACACGGGGCTGTTTCGGGAGAAACAGTGTCATGTTGTGGAAACAATCCCGGTGGCTACTGCTGGCACCTGCCGGGCTGGCAGAGGGGTGGCGGGTGCCAGCCTGGGTTGCTGCAGGGACCTGGGCAGGACCCCCCAGCCAGCCTCTCTGGCCCCCGCATCTGAATTGCTGGGTGGGCAGGAGTTCCCCCAAGAGGGGCTTCATTCCTCGGGGCTCTGGAGAAGGCGCTGTTTGGAGGCCGGGCTGGGAGGGCCCCCAGGACTGGTGAGGGAATCGGCCACTCAGAAGCCTGGGAGGACCCTCCTGAGCTGGGGGTGCCTCTGCTGGGCCCGGGCTGTGCCGGTGAGGAGGGCCTATGGGGTCTCACCCTTTGTGGGGGTTGCTGTGGCCAGTGGGGACTGGGCCACTGAGAGCTTCAGAGGGGCTTCTTGGGGACCCTTAGGCTTAGGAGGTGGGGGCTGGCCCAGAGTGACCAGTTTAGCAGCCGGACGCTCACAGGGGTCCCAGCCCCCACTTAGAGGCCCTGGGGACGGAGTCACCAGCCAGTGCTACAGGTTTAGTCAGCGCTGTGCCATTTTTATGTTTTCTCTTCTCTGTATTTTGGGTCACATCCTGCGTGCCCAGGGGTTACTCCTGGTGGTGCTTGGGGGATCGTATGGGATGCCGGGGGATCTAACCTGGTCGGCCCTGTGCAAGGCAAATGCCCTCCCCCTGTGGTAAAGCTCTTTAGCAATGTCCTTATTTTTATTACTATTATTATTTTTTTTGCGTTTTGGGTCATACCTGGCGATGCTCAGGCCTTAGTTACTCCTGGCTCTGCACTCAGGAGTTACTCCTGACGGTGCTCGGGGAACCATATGGGATGTCGGGGATCGACCCCGGTTGGCCAGGTGCAAGGCAAACGCCCTGCCCGATCTGCTGTACTCCAGCCCCGGTTTCCTTCAAGGCCGGTCCCTGCACCTGTCTCGCACCTGAAGCTGAGCCTGCTGCAGGGGAGGGTCGTCATCGCTGCAGAGGTGTTTTCTGGGTGTCCGCTGTGGCGCGGCACCCCCACGTGACTCCCATGTTGCTGATGATTGCCTGTCAGACTGTCCCCCCAAATTCGGTCACATGCAGTTGTCATCGTGGTGCTGGCAGGGCTCCCCTCACCTAGCCTGGGCGCTGGCTAGGGTGTACTACTCGCGCGCTGAGCACTGCCCTGCCCGTGTCGCCTTGGCTCTTAGTAGGCACTTTTTGGGCTGGGGAGGTGGCGTGTAGGGTGCGGCGCCGGGCTTGATGCCCAGCACTGGCTGAATGGGGCCGAGGCGGCAGCCCTGCCCTGCTGGACGGCTCACCTGCTTCCTCCTTTTTTTTTTTTTTTGGCTTTTTTGGGTCACACCAGCGATGCTCAGGGGTTACTCCTGGCTCTGCACTCAGGAATTACTCCTGGCGGTGCTCGGGGACCATATGGGATGCGAGGGATCGAACCCGGGCCGGCATGAGTCCGCCGCATGCAAGGCAAACGCCCTACCCGCTGGGCTATCGCTCCGGCCCTGCTTCCTCCTTTTGTGGGGTGGTAGATCAGGCCAGGCCTTTGCGCCGTCTCTCTGGGGTCTCGGCCTCTGGGTGACGGGGTGCAGGTCTCTCCTGGCCACAGCAGGTGGCCCAGGACACGGGTCAGCTAGTTACGCCCTGTTACCTCTCAAGTGGCCGGCCCAGACTTCACGGCGTAGACGACCTATGCCCTCCTAATTTCCTTGAAGCTTATACTTGGAATTATGGAAGGAACTGGGAGGTTTTCCCCCCTAATCACCTGTGTTCTGCGATGCGTCACCTTCCTTTGAGATTTTGGCGGAAGCTGTGAACTGGAGAGTCCCATACTCAGGAAAAGCCTTTCAGCGCCCCTGGAAGTGACCCTCTCCCAGCCCGCTCTCTGGACATCAGGCTCAGAGATGTCCCGGGGAGGCCTTTCTGTGAAAGGGGGGTCAGACGGACTGTAGGCGGCATCCTGGGGCCTGTGAGTCGAGACTGGGAAACCCCTCGGCTCTCTGCAGTGTCCCTGTGTCCGAGGCTGTGCCGGCCCTGGAGACCCGTCTGAGCTCCCAGGCTGTGTATGGGTCCTGGGTCCCTGTGGGACCTTGGCCACCGGGTCCTCTCATACCGGCAGCCTGTGTTACAGGTGTGGGCTGGGGCGGTGAACATGGACCCTCCTGGGGTCTGGCTGCCTTCTGCGGGTGTTGGAACCACGGGTGGTCATGAAGATGCCCATGGGGGAAGAAGGCTGACCACTAGCGGCCTTTTCCATGGGGCTATGCTTGTAGGGGTGAGCGAGGGAACCAGGCCTGGCTCGGCTAGTTCCTAGGGGGTAGGGCAGGCTCAGATCCACAAGGGCCCAGCTGTGTCCAGCCGCTGTAGCCTCACTGCCCCGAGCCCATGTCCAGCCGCTGTAGTCTCACTACCCGAGCCCATGTCCAGCCGCCTGTAGCCTCACTGCCTGAGCCTGTGTCCAGCTGCTGTGAGCCTCACTGTCCAATCCGTGTCCAGCTGCTGTGAGCCTCACTGCCCAACCCGTGTCCAGCTGCTGAGAGCCTCACTGCCCGAGCCCGTGCCCAGCCCACTGTGAGCCTCACTGCCCGAGCCCGTGTCCAGCTGCTGTGAGTCTCACTGCCCAACCCGTGTCCAGCCCACCGTGAGCCTCTGCCCAAGCCTGTGTCCAGCCCCGTGAGCCTCACTGCCCAATCCATGTCCAGCTGCTGTGAGCCTCACTGCCCGAGCCCATGTCCAGTTGCTGTGAGCCTCACTGCCCGAGCCCATGTCCAGTTGCTGTGAGCCTCACTGCCCAACCCGTGTCCAACTGCTGTGAGCCTCACTGCCCAATCCGTGTCCAACTGCTGTGAGCCTCACTGCCCAACCCGTGTCCAACTGCTGTGAGCCTCACTGCCCAAGCCCGTGTCCAGCTGCTGTGAGCCTCACTGCCCAGCCCTTGTCCAGCTGCTGTGAGCCTCACTGCCCAACCTGTGTCCAGCTCTGTGAGCCTCACTGCCCAACCTGTGTCCAGCTGCTGTGAGCCTCACTGCCCAACCCGTGTCCAGCTGCTGTGAGCCTCACTGCCCGAGCCCGTGTCCAGCTGCTGTGAGCCTCACTGCCCAACTGGTGTCCAGCCCACCGTGAGCCTCTGCCCGAGCCCGTGTCCAGCCCGGTGAGCCTTCTGCTCGCTGCAGTCTGTGCGTGTTTCTGTCCATGAGCCTGCCCCCCAGGTCCCCTAGCCCACCGTGTGGGTGTTGTTCCCTGGTTTCCCACCCACATTCCTGTTGAGAGATCGCCCCAGGGGGTTTCCTCCGCCCCAGGCACTGCTGGCCCCTGACTGGCTCTATCTCCTCAGGGTCTTGCCCACCACGGATTGGTTGTAATTGTTTAAATTTTGCTTCTTTGGGGGTTGCCCCAGTGGTTCAGGGGAAGTGTCCGGCTTCTCTGCTGCGGGGTGGCACCAGGCGCCAGGAGCTGGGACCCGGGTCTTCAAGCTGTCCGCCCTGGGCCGTCCCTCCAGCCCGGCCTTCGCCCACGCTGCCACTCCCCACCCCCAGTGTGACAGCTGGGAGCTCTGCCCACGGTGCCAGATGTTCCCCGAGGGCAGGATTGCTCTTTGCTGGGCGCGGCTGCTGAGTCAAGTTCCACTCTCCACTCCTGCTCCCAGCCCGGGGCTCGCGTCCCCTCCTGGCCATGCTTGTGGGCACTCAGCGTTGCTGCTTCCAGGCCTGGCCCAAGGCTCATGGCTGGCTGGGGCTCTGCTGGGAAGCACTGTGTGGCCTGGGTGACCCTAGGGATCACTCAGGGTCGCAGCAGCTCTGCTGGGCCAGGCTGAGATGTGTGTGTGTGTGTGCCAGGCTGGGCGGACCAGCTGCCCACAGAGCCCATGGGCTCGGGCCAGCCCCTGCTGTGAGTGGCTCCTGTCCCCTGCCCCCAGCTTGGCCCGCGAGGGTGGGCCTGCTCCCCGACTGCCTGGAGCCTCTATGCGCTGGGTTTCACGTGTGGGGACCAGTGTTCTCTCAGGGACTGTGGCCCGAGGGTGCCAGGCCTGTGTTAGTCTCCAGCCTGGCTAGTCTGCGGGTAACAGGCTACACAGAGACACCCCCCCAGGGCTGGGTCATGGGCACATGTAGCTGCCTGAGCCTTCACTGGCCTCCTGGGCCTCTGCTGGCCCCAGTGCTGAGCAGTGAGGGGCAGCAGGGGACAGGCCGCGGGGCCCTGATCCTTCAGCACCCCGTGCCCTCCCTGCAGGACGGTGGGCGGTCTCAGCACAGGGAGCCCACAGCGGGCTCGGCCCGACTCCCTCCTGGGGTGCTGGTGTTTGAACCCAGGTTTGAGCATCGGTTTGGGGTCCTTTGCTCTCGGGATCAAGGCGCAGGCTGGAGGAGGGGAGTGTGTTGCTGCAGGGGCCGGGCCACCTTGGGTGCAAAGCAGACACCCCCCAGCTCCCTGGAGTGCAGTGCCCACGCTACACTGGGTGCGGCACTGCCCTGTGTGTCTGGGGCCTGGGCTTCCATCCCGGGGCAAGGGAGTAGGACTCGGGGCCTGATGGTTCAGGAGCAACCCGCAGGGCCGGGGGCCTTGTAGCCCCGCCTTGCTCCCCATTTCTCGCGGTTGCGCTGTTGCTCTGAGCGGCTTCCTACCACAGGCCCTTTGCACGTACGGCTGCTGTGGCCCCGCTCCCATATTTCTCGCTCCCCCCTCAGCCCCGTGCCCCTCCCTGCCAGAGCCTGCCCCTGCCCTCCTGTGGGTGGGAAACAACAGGAACGTGGGTGGTTTGCTCTCCACCAGCCCCTCCAGGGCTGCCCCTTTTCTTTTTTTTCCGTATGCCCTGGCCCCTTTCTGCCAGCTCCTCTCTGGGGGTCCCTGGGGTGGTCCCCGGTATACCATGGCGCTCCCTCCCTGCCAGGGGACTGCGGGGCCACCCTCCGAGGGGCTGGAGTGGGGCAGGGCTGGCCACCATGAGGACGGGGTGGGCGGTGAGACGCTGTTCGGGGGCGGGGCGGCCCCACTGGCGGCTGCGGGTGCCCATTTGCCTCCGGCTGGCAGTGCCGCTTCCGCTTTTGGCTGGGGCTCGCTGCTGCCTGGGCTGTGCCACCCCGCCCTGGGCTCGCCGAGGCATTGCTCAGCTGTGTGGGGCCGTTGCCACGGTTCCCAGCTGCAGTGCGGGGTGGGTGAAGGGGCGCCTGTGGGGAGCAGAGGGGCCAGCAGGGGTCACTCAGGGTCGCTTCCTGCCTCGCTGGCCCGCTCAGGGCCCTGCAGGGCTTCTGCTCCCCTGGGGCTCTGTCGGCCTGTTCCCGCGGTGGGCTCCCCACCACACAGGCTTCCTCCTCGTGAACAGGTCCTGCTGCTGCCCCGGGATTGCAGGTCACGTGGCATCAGGCTGCGTTAAGCCCAGTGGACGGGCCAGGCTGCCCGGCGCCCCCTGGTTGGACTGTCTTGAAAACTGCTCGGGGAATGGCCTGTGGACTCTCACCCAGGGTGTCCCTGGCTGTGTCCCTGTCTCCTGGGGGGGACCCCAGGCTCGAGGAAGCGGTGGGCACTGAGGGTACAGGAGAGGCATCTGGCGCTGAGGGTACGGGAGAGCCAGCGGGCGCTGAGGGCGTGAGAGAGCCAGCGACACTGAGGTCACGAGAGAGCCAGTGGGCGTTGAGGGTACAGGAGAGCCAGCGGCGCTGAGGGTACAGGAGAGCCAGTGGGCGCTGAGGGTACAGAGCCAGCGGGCGCTGAGGGTACAGGAGAGCCAGCGGGCGCTGAGGGTACAGGAGAGCCAGCGGGCGCTGAGGGTACAGGAGAGCCAGCAGGCGCTGAGGGCACGGGAGTGCTATCGGGGCTGGAGTCTCCCTGAGTGCAGATTACGGGCCTCTGACTCTGCCGTGCTGCCTGGGGCGCGTCTCTGCCATGGCTGCAGGGGTCCAGCCCTCCATGGGCACACTCCAGGGATTGCCTGTGGGGGGGCACCCTCAGTGCCACCTCTGAGCCCCCAGTGCCCTGGGTATCAGCCTGTCAGGCGTGGGGGCCGCAGACCCATCTCCCTCTGCCCGTGACCGAGGCCTCAGTCCTCTGTCCACACTGTATGCCCGGCGTGTGTCCTGACCGCTCTGCACCCATCACGTGCCCTGTGTGGCCCGGGCAGCCCTGAGGAAGGCGGGGTGTGTGTTGCCCATTGGGGTTTGGGCCTGTGAGGCCCTTCCTGAAAGTCGAGGGGGGCCCAGGTAAAGCTGTGACTGTGTCGGGCTGTCGGGGACTGGGCAGGCTCCTGTGACCTGGTGTGGGGCGTTGTGGGCTCAGGCTTCGAGGGCCTTCTGTGCCGGACAGAAAGAGGTGACTGTCCCTTCCTCGGGCCTCGGCCACTAGGCAGGTGTGAGCGGGGACTCTGGTGGCTGGCCTGGGTCTGCCAGGGGCTAAAGTGGCCCCCAGGTGACCTTTGATCACCCCACACACCATCCTCAGCGCATATGAAGCCTTCGGGTCTGGGTTGTTGGGGGCACCCACCCCACTACACCTCTAGGCTCCCCACCACCTGTTTCCAGTTGGGACCTGCGGCACCTGGGCCCAGCTGCCGCCTCTGTTGACTGTGAGGCCCCTTGGAGGGTCCGAGGCCCCAGGCTGGCAGTCGCTTTCTCTCTGCCCATCGTCAGCCCTGGAATGGGATATGTGCCACCTCCTGGCGGCCCTCAGCAGGGGCTTGTCATGGGAGCCAGGCCTGGCTGTGGCCACAGGCCTGGGCACGCCGGGGCGCCAGCACAGGGCAGGGCAGGGCAGGGCTCAGCGGCCTCCGTCTTCGGGCCTTGACTCAGGCTGGCTGTCTGCGGGCGCCTGCAGCTCCGGGAGCCAACGCGCCTCCTGCTGCCGCTGCCCCCAGCCCCCCCACACCCGCCCCAGCGGGGCAGAGGGACACCGCGTCCTCCAGGCCGCCCTCCCGTCCCCGGGCTGGGCGGGATCAAGGCCGAGCCTAGAGCCGGCTCCGTCCCAGTGGGAACCTTGAGCAGGGCTGTCGTTGGCAGACGCTTGTGTGTGTGTGTGTGTGTGTGTGTGTGTGTGTGTTTTTTTGTTTTTTTTTTTGTTGTTTTTTTTTTTTTTGTGTTGTAGTTGAGCTGTGTCCCGAGACTGCTGGTCTCCGCTCCGAGGGGACGCTGGCCATGGTGCTGGTGGAGGGGGTCGCACTCCGTAACACCCCTCCCCCGTGGGTTGGCTCTTTGGGGCCCAGGGCTCTGCAGCAGCGGCTCATGTTAGGGTGCCCAGGGCTGGACGCCCTCCAGGTGTTGGTGACTGCATGAAGGGGCCCAGCCGCAGTGCAGAGACGCCCCAGAGCCCCCAACTCCAGCAGCAGCGCCGGGGGCCGGAGGAGCTCCCCCTGTGTGTAGGGCCCGACCTGCACACGCTCTGCCCTCAGAAGCCTTCCGTGCCTTGCAGCCAGGCGCTGAATTAAAAAATTCAGTGTGGGAACACCAGATGACGAAACCCAGACATGAGCATCTTTGTAATTCTATATCTCATGGTGGTGCAGTAAAATATATTAGAAAACGGTAGTGTCAGCCTCCAGTCCGCCCTTGTTCGCTCCAGCCCCGCCAGGAGGGATGCCGAGCACCTCCGAGTGTGGCCCCCCAAACAGTCTCACAGTTCTCACCCGTCGCCCTCCCCTGGGGGTCCTAGGGACAGCGTCAGCAAGCCTCATCCCTCCTGCAGAACCTGCTGGCTCTCGCAGTGGGGCTCGAAAATGACTCAGGGACACAGAACCCTGCTGTGACAGCCTGTGCCTGAGTCATTACCCAGAGGCTGCGGGGTGACGGGGCAGTGCTGGAACCAGCCCTTCCTGCACCCCACTCCACGCCTCCACCCCACCTCCACCGTGTCATTTTCATACCTGCCCCTTTGGGGCCCGATCGCCGTGCCTGCAGGACAGAGCAGAGGGTTCGAGCCGAGGATTTTGTGGGAAAAGCGAGTCTGCCAGGGCCCCCGCAGAGGGACGTGGGGCAGCGGTCGGAGGGGCAGAGCTCACGTCCTTCCTCCTCTTTGGCCCATCCCTGGCCTCAGTTTCTCTTTTTGTGGAAGGAGCTGGTGCTGGAGTGGTGGGACCATGAGTCATGGCCTCTTGCCTGGCACAGCTGCGGGGGCAGTGGCCAGCCTCTGCCCAGGGATGGCCCAGACTCGCCCACTCATGCCCCCTCGCCCACGCGGTGCAGACCCTGAGCCCGGCAGGGACTTCAGGGCAGATGTGGCCAGTGTGGAGTAGGTGACTGTCCAGATGGACGTACTCAGCTACCGATGGAACAGGTGTCTGGCTGCCGGACTGTACACTCGCTGACACTGCCCCTTCCCCCTCCGGGACTGTTCAGCCAGAAACACGCTCTCTGACAATGTGACACGCACGCAGTGACCGCTCAGCTGGACACATGCGCTGTCTCTCTGTCTCTCTGTCTCCTCTCTCTCATACACACACAGACACAGACACTGTACAGCTGGACACATGCACTGTCTCTCTGTCTCTCTGTCTCCTCTCTCTCACACACACAGACACAGACACTATACAGCTGGACACATGCACTGTCTCTGTCTCTCTGTCTCTCTCTCATACACACAGACACAGACACTGTACAGCTGGACACATGCACGCTGACACTTTCCCCTCTACAACACACACACACAGTGACTGTTCGAGAAGACACAGGCTGACAAACACACCAACTTCCGGTCTGGTTCTCGCCCAGAGCCGTCCCAGCGCCTATCTGTCCTGCCTTTGCAGTTCTCTTCTCCCTCTGCGGGCTCTGTATCGGCCGTTTCAGCTTCTGGCACCTTTCACGGGAGGAAAATCCAGATTGCACAGCCAGCGACTCTGGCTCTGGCATCAGGCTTCCTGGGCTGCAGCCCTCATCAGGCTGGAGGGAGCCCAGTTCCCACCTCTGACACTGTGACACGTGTCAGGGGCCCCAGTCACGCCCGGGCAGTCTCAGGGTCCAGCGTCCACCTCCGGGGCCCGCAGCCCCCGCCGGGCAGTCCAAGCGCTCGCGGAGTAGACCTGGAGCAGCTTCTCCCCATGTCCGGCTCTCGGCCCTTGATGACTGGGCCAGAGCCAGCATGGTGCGTCCTGCAGGACAGAGGGGCAGGGTCCCTGCACAGAGAAGGGTGGTCCTGCAGGGTGGGTTTGATGAGGGTCACTGGGGTTATCCCTCATCAAACCAGCTTGGGGCGAGGACAAACTTTGGGGGGGCGCCGATGGGGTCCTGGTTGCCTCGGAGTGGGTGTCCCTGGGAGGGGCTGGCATGGCCGCAGGAACAGAGAACTTAGAGCGAGAGGCGGGTGCCCCCACCAGACCGACCCCTGCACTCGGCATTTTCCAGCCGCTGTGCCGTGGACGGACAGGCTCCTGCCTGCTGCCTTTTAAGTCGGTTCCCTGTGTGCTGGTGGCCGGCCCACGTGGCCACCCACGGATGTGCCCTGGCCTTGCATGTTCTGCTGTTGATTGTAGGCCCTGCCTGGCCTCACTGTCCACCCCTTTCCAGGAGAGGCTCTGGGGCAGCCTCGGGGACCATGTCCTGTCCCACTGGTCTCTGGGGCTGAGGTGCATTGCCGTCCCTGGTGGTCGTGCTTCTCTCTGGGTGTGGAACCTGAGTGTGTGGTCCACAGGCAGCCTGGCCAGGTCTGGCCTGGGGAGGGCCCGTTGTCGGCCGAGCCCAGCGGGGTGAGTGGCTTGGGCCAGGCGCCTGGTCTGTCTGTGCTTGGTGCTGGGGGTTTGGGGTGATCTGAGGTTCAGCGGCGGGCCTTGCTGTCTGTGCTGGGTGCAGGGGTGCAGGAGGGCCCTGAGGAGGCGCCTCTGAGCGACTGACCTCGGGATGTGCCGGCCCTGGAGGGGCGCGGCGTGTCCCATGTGCACAGGGAGACGGAGGGTCCCAACTGTCCCTCGGGTCCTGCGTGTTCTCGGACACTTGTCACCGTTTGTGTTTCTAACTCTCGTCACTGTGTTCCGCCTCTTCTTGTGCTGGTCCTTCTGGACTTCGGTCTCATGGTTGGCCAGGCGGGCGGCTGGGCTGTGCTCATGCTGTGCCCACGCTGTGCCCACGCTGGCTTGCTGTTCCCTGCACGGGCCTCTGGGCCGTGACCACGCAGGATCACTGTTCCAGGGTCTTCCGTCACCCGTGGGGGGCTGTGGGGCACGACAGATTTGGTGGCAGAGACGGAGCCCACAGCCAGGCCCCGCCGGGGTCCTGCCCCTGCTCGGCTGCTCTGTGTCCTACTGTCCCCATCTCTGGCACCTGCTGGATGCTGCGTCAGGGACCCCCCTTCCGTGGGTGGCGTCGTGGCTTGGTGGCTCAGGCTTCATTTCTTGGCCTCTGGGGCGTTTCCTCCCGGAGGTGGGGCCTGTCCCGGCACCTTCATCTCCTCGCCCCCACCCTCCAGGGAGGGACGAGGCTGTGCTGGCGCTCCTGACCCCTGCTCGGACGCGAGCTGACCTGCTTCCGTCAGCCCGTCAGGCGTCCTCAGCCCGGAGTGTTGGGGGGACAAGTGCCGGGTGACGCCCCACTGCCCTGCCCTGGTGGCACTGCACTGCCCTGCCCCACCTCGTACCGGCCCACAGGAGCCAGGTGTGAGGCGACATGCGGGCGATGGGGGCCGTGTCTACCCTCCGTCCCTGCTACCCCCACCACGGGACCCTAGTTCTCGCCCCTGTAGTCGGTCCCCGGATGTCAGCGTGGCCTGTGGTCGTCCCCAGAAAGGGCTGTTTGTGTCCTGAGTGAGTGTTGTAAATCCGCCAGTGGTGTGGCCCCCTGGATTTCTGGGGTGGGAGGCGGAGCGATAGTAGGGCTGGGAGGGCATTTACGTGGCCGACCAGGTTCGATCCCCAGCATCCCGTATGGTCCCCGAGCACCACCAGGAGTCATTCCTGAGTGCAGAGCCAGGAGTGACCCCTGAGCATCGCCGGGCGTGGCCCAAAACACACAAAAGAAATCAAAGAAGTTCTGGGGCGGTGGTGTGCGCCTGGTCCCAGAGCGAGTGTCCAGCTGTCGCGGGATGGCCGGGTTCTGTCCAGGAGGGTTGCCTGGGCAGGTTTCTCGTCAGGCGCGTGCTGGGCCCTGTGGCCTCCCCTCTTCTGTAGTGTGGGGCCGAGTGAGTGCTCACCACTGCCCCAGCCCGTGCAGTGTTGGCAGGAACCCCGCCAGGGCCCCCTCGGTTTCCTGGGTCCCAAATGTGTCACAAGGGCCAAAGGTTCTGCTGAAGGCCTGAACATCGGCCAGCCTGGGACCTCGGTGGGTCCCTCGCCCTCTTGCAGGAGGCTGGTCTGTGCCCAGCCTGGTGGTTGGTGACACTTGGTATCACTGGGTTGCTGGGTACCACTTGGTTGGTACCACTTGGTTGGTTGGCACCACGTGGTTGGTTGGCACCACTTGTTGGCACCACTAAGTGCTGGGAACTTAGCACAGGAGGAAACTGGCTCTGGAGTCTGGGTGGGGAAGGGAGGGGGCATGCACGGGAAACTGAGGCATGGCCTGGCTGTGACCCTGCCCCACCTCCTGACCTGGTTCTTGGGCTTTCAGATTAATCCCTGTGCTCCGCCCCCTGCTCTCTGGGCTCCCCTTTAGCTGCAGGGCGGGGCTGTGTTGTGCGAGGACATTGCATGCGTGATGGTTTCCCTGAAGGTCCCGAGTCGCAGGTCTGGGGGTCTCAGCTCAGGGCAGGCCCCTGGCCCTGGTCTCTGTTCACCCTCACTTTGATGCTGCGTGAGGGTGTGTGCCTGTGTGTCTGTGCGTGCCTCTGTGTGTCTGTGTGTGTATCTGCTCTGTGTGTCTGTGTGTCTGTAGGTCTGCCCGTGTCTGCATGTGTAAGCACATGTGTGTCCTTGTATTCCTGTGTCTGCCTCTGTTTGCATCGGTCTGTTTGTGCCTGTGAGTGCCTGTGTCTGTTTCTTTGTGTCTGTGTTCATTTGTCTGCTTGTGTATCTGTGTATGACTGAGTGCCTTTATGTGCCGTGAGTTTGTGTGTCTCTGTGTGCCTGGGGTGTGTTTCTGTGTGTCTGTCTGTATGTGCATGTGTGCGTCTCTGTGTGTTTGCGCTTGTGTGTGTGTGTGTGTGGAGTGTGAGTGTGTATCCTGTGTGTAGAGAGCCCAGCTCGGCATGCCCCGGGGCTGGACTCTGGAGCCGGTTGACAGCCTGGTCCACCACTGGGGGACGATGGACCGGGGTCCCTGAGGTCTGTCTCAGGCTGAAGGTGTCTGCCCGCTGCTAGCAGCTGTTCTGGGGAGCTGCCCGAGGCTCCAGAGAATGTTCTGGAAGCGTCTGGAAGGGTCTGGAAGGATGCTCGTGTCTGCTGGAGTAACCTTGGCTTTCTCTCTCTCCAGAAAGCGTGGAATTGAAGTCGTGCAGGTGAGTGCCCCTGCGTGGGTCTCCCCCGCTTCTCCCGTTCTTCCTCGGGCTTGGGGCCGGGGTGTGGGTTCAGAGAGCTGCTGCGTGCAGGGGTGAAGAGGACCCCAGGGTTGAGCACCAGGGGCCCCACTTGCCCCTGACTGTTGAGCACTGCGGGGCCTGTCCTGGGGAGGGCAGGGCCTGAGTGTGGGGACCCCTGACCCTTGTGTTGCCCTGCGGAGGGCTTGGGTCAGCTGTGAGGTGGCTGGAGAAGGTCTGAGAGGTGGGGTGGGGAGGGAGAGGGGCAGAGAGGAAGTGAATAGAGAGAAGGGGGAAGAGTCCTTCCTGGGAGGGGCTGGGGGAGGCGTGGTGATCACCGGCTGGGTCAGTTCTTGCCCTGGTGGAGCTGCCAGATTCCTTCACTGGCCTTTCCTGGCCTGTAGCGTGAACTTGACCCAGCATGTGTTGGTCTGGAGGGAGGAAGGGTTTCTGGAAGCTTCTCTCAGGCAGTGACTTTTACACAGAATTACAGCATCTGTGACATCCTCCCCATTTCTCTGCCTCCAGAAGGGGGACATTGGGGCTGACGGGGTCGCACAGAGGGACATTGGGGCTGACGGGGTCGCACAGAGGGACATTGCGGCTGACGGGCTCGCACAGAGGGACATTGGGGGCTGACGGGGTCGCACAGAGGGACATTGGGGCTGACGGGGTCGCCCAGAGGGACATTGTGGCTGACGGGCTCGCACAGAGGGACATTGCGGCTGACGGGGTCACACAGAGGGACATTGGGGCTGACGGGGTCGCACAGAGAGGGACATTGCGGCTGACGGGTGCTGACGGGTGCTGCATATCCAGTGTGAGGGTTGAGTTTGCTCCCCAGTACCACGTACCCCTTGCTACACCTCAGAGAACCCCTGCTGGACCCAGTCAGAATCTGGGGCCGGAGCCATAGCACAGCGGGAGGGCGTTTGCTTTCTACGTGGCCAACCTGGGTTCAATCCTCGGCATCCCATATGGTCCCCGAGCACTGCCAGGAGTAATTCCTGAGAGCAGAGCCAGGTGTAACCCCTGAGCATTGCCAGGTGTGACCCAAAAAGCAAAAAAAAAAAAAACTATAGTAAGAAAAGAATCTACCTGCTCCCCCACAGTCCTGCTGAGGGAAAAGGGATCAGCCCCCCACTTCGGTTCCCAGAGGATCCAGACTGACACCCTGGGGGGCTCCCTCCTTCTCCCTCCTTCCTCCTCCCTTTCCCCTCTCCTCCTCCCTCCTCCTCCTTCACCCTCCTCTTCCCTCCATTTCTCCCTTCTCCCGTGTCTTCTGTAACAACCCCAGTGACTTGGGGCGGAGACAGCCTGGGACGCGAGGGAGCCACGCTGGGGCCTTTAGGGCAGTTGGGACGCTTGAGGGAGCCACGCTGGGCCTAGAGCGGGCACCAGTAACATCTCCATATGTCCTGACTCATGCTAGTAGAACCCAAAGGCATCCGCTTGCTCCAGGAACATAAAGAGCCTCAAACCATTATATTAGGTCATGGGAATGACCTAATATAAATGTTACTGGTATTTGGCATATCAAATACCACATGAGCAGCTTGCCAGGCTTGCTGTGCGGGTGGCATACTCTTGTAGTCACCTCTAAATACAGCATTTATTGATGAACCGCGTGGCCGCTAGCAGCCGCGGGAGCCAGGCTGTGATAGTCTGGTCTGCTGGGTGGAGTTGTGACGAGGGGAAGTCGGATGTGGAAAATGGCAGCCCCCATGGAGTAGGGGGTGTCGTTTGGCTTGTGAGGCTCTGCTGGGGTGGCAGGCCAGGGCTAGAACCCGCATTGCCTCCCGGGCGCCTCATGAGCGGCTGGGCACAGGGAGAGCAAGTAGCAGCTCTGCAACAGAGTAGCAGCTCTGAACCTCTTGCATGAATTTCTGCAAACAGAGATCAAGACTCAGTTATGTGACTTGGAGACCAAGTTACAGCACGGAGGAGCTGTCCGAGGAGGGCTACCTGCCCAAAGTCAAATCCCTTTTAAATAAAGATTTGTCCCTGGAGAACGGAGCTCATGCTTTCAGTCGGTGCCCCACATATCAGGACTGGCAGTGCCCACATGTGAACGGGGCCCGGGCGAACGGGAAGCTCTTGGGTCGGGAGGAGCGGAGAGTGGCCATGGCTGAGCCCCTCAAGTCACCCCGGTCTGCGGCCTTTCCCAGCTGGCTTCTAAAATACAGTCTTCCAGCTGAGTCCTGGTGCCTGCCCTGGGTTCGATCCCCGGCACCCTGTATGGTCTCCTGAACCCCACCAGGAGTGATCCCTGAACTCAGAGCCAGGAGTAAGCCCCCAGCACGGCCGGTTGTGGCCCTAAAACAGAAGAAAAGCTCCACGTTCCCCCCATTTGCCTTCCCTGTGCCTGCCCGAGGGCTGCCTCTGGGAACCTGCATTTCCAAGGGGCAGAGAAAGGGCCTTTGCCCAAGCCCTGGGCTGGTCTGGCCACTGGCCTGCCGGCTGGGGTGCCGGGCATGGGGTTAGCAGACATTGGGTGTCGGGCTCTGGAGGGGGCAGGCCCGCCTGTCTTCCCTAGTCTCGGTGCTCCGTGGGTCCTTCCTGGGAGATGCCGTCACCCGGTGCCGTGGACAGGTGGGGAGGAGTCGGGTCTCTGCCGTGTGGTCTGGGCTCATTAGCCCCCCCACACACACACAAAATGGGAGGGGTTGGGTCTCAGTGCCGTGTGGTGTGCGCTCACTGGCCGCACACATAACTCCAGGCTGCTTTGTGCCCTGCCTGTGCCCTGCCTGGCCTGAACCCAGGGCGCGGACCTGTTTGTGTGGCGCTGGCTCCCTTCAGCTGCGGGTGGCCTGAGCTCGGCTAATTTATGACGTTTATTGGGTGCCGGCGTGGACCGGTACGACTGACGAGGGGCTTGAAAGCAGCGTATATCCCCGCCACGTCCCCCTGTGCCTGGGCACTCATCCTGCTCACCCGCGGTCCCCTCTCCTTGGAGGCCCCACTCCTGCCCGCGTGTTCTGGTCGGGGCTGGTCTCCCTGTCGCTGGGATATTCGAGGGAGTGGTGCCGCCGCCCTGTGAGGTCGGGGAAGCCCACCTGGTGTGAGACCCCAGACCACTGCTAGGCTGGGGGAGCCGTGGGCGAGCACTTTGCCAGTGGGTGGACACGACCTGCTGTGGTCTCTGATTCTCCTCATTTTGTGCTCTTGGCGCCACAGGGATTCAGAGAATCTGCTACGGGGAGGCCCTTCCGCCTGTCTGCCTCCTTCCTGGGGGACGTGGATTCTATGCTTGTGGCTCTAAAAGTTGGAGAGTGGAGAAGCTGGGGAGATCACGCCAGGACCGGGCAGTGCCTGCACATCAGGACCCGGCAGTGCCCGCGACGTCAGGACCGGGCAGTGCCCGCCACGTCAGGACTGGGCAGTGCCCAGACATCAGGATTGAGCAGTGCCCACATGTCAGGACTGGCAGTGCCCACATGTGAGGACAGGGCAGTGCTTGCACTTCAGGACTGGGCAGTGCCCAGACATCAGGATAGAGCATTGCCCACATGTCAGGACAGGGCTGTGCCTAGACATCAGGATGGAGCAGTGCCCACATGTCAGGACTGGGCAGTGCCCAGACATCAGGATGGAGCAGTGCCCACATGTCAGGACTGGGCAGTGCCCAAACATCAGGGTGTAGCAGTGCCCACACATCAGGACTGGGCAGTGCCCAGACATCAGGATGGAGCAGCCCCAGCGGACTGGCAGTGCCCACATGTGAGGACAGGGCAGTGTCCTCCTGGCAGTGGCCCCTGTTAGAAACCGGAAAGTGCAGGCAGAATGGATCTTTATGATGTCCACATTTGCGCATATACATGTGTATATATATATATATATATATATGTATGTATGTATGTATATGTAAATTCAGATAATTGAGAACTCTGGATTATCCTAGCAATATATATGGATGCATGGGACATTTTATTTTATTTTTTGGCTTTTTTGGGTCATACCCCACGATGCTCAGGGGGTTACTCTTGGCTCTGCACTCAGGAATTAACTCCTAGTGGTGCTTGGGGAACCATAAGGGATGCCAGGGATCGAACCTGGGTTGGCCGCATGGAAGGCACACACCCTCCCCACTGTACTATCACTCCACCCTCCTGTGATATCTTTTAAAAATTCCAATCATCCCTTCTGAGATGTGTTCCTTTTATTCTTCTCAGATGTATTTTCTAAAATCTTACTTATATTTTGTACTTAAATTGGTAACGTGTCATGTTGGTATACTAGTTGTAATTATGATAATTCTGTTTTGAAGAGAAAATTTAATTGGAAAGTCTTATGGTCATATGAAATAAAAAATACCACGAAACCTACATATTCTTTGCCTTGGGGAGTAATAGAGTATTAATAAAAGTCCCTTGGACATAAAGCACGTTGGGAGAGGGCAGCTCTCAGCACGGGGGCCGGGCACGGGTTGGGCTGGGTCTGCGGCTCCAGTTCTCGCTCTCCAAGGTTTCATTGTGTAATTTTGAGATGGATGATGGTGGATCGGAAGGGCTTGGGATTTAGATTCCTGTTGGATTCATTTGAAAGGGAAACTGTAACAGTTTTCTTCTGAAATGTTAATATTTACGAAGTCTCGGAAATTACACCCTCTATGAGGTTTTAAGCATACCATGAGAAACTTTAGTGTCAGCTTGGAAACGTGCAAATAGTAAGTCGGTTTAAACATTTATTCTCGGAGTTTGGTTCAGGGGCCGCTGCTGTGGGGTGTGGTCCATGCCTTGCTTTTCTTCTCAGAATCAGGCTCTGAGGCGGGGAGTGCCCGAGAGCGGGTGTTTGACTGGGCTGGACGAGGAGCCTATGGCGGGTCCCTCAGGCTCCGTGGCCACTGTCCAGTGAAACTCGGAAGGGCCGTGGCAGTGGCTGGTCTGCGTGTCCCCTTGTGGGTCCTTAGACCATCGAATGATGAAAGCTGAGGAAAACCTGCCATTTTCTGTGCATGCTGCCCTGGGAGCTTGGACCTGGATGCCAGAGTAGTGTCCACTCTGGGGTTATTCTGGGGTTTGGATTCGAGGCAAGGGAGAGGGTCAGACCTGTCGTCTACCACTGGTCTGTGTTCTCAGGGCTACCTGTAATCTCATGGGGGCTCATGGCCCCTGTTGCTCAGTGACGTTTGTAGACACATGTCATATTAGGTGGTAGGTGACGCCTGGCATGTGATGGTTTTTGACGCCTGTCATGTGATGATTGTTGACGCCTGTCACGTGATGGTTGTTGACACCTGACATGTGGTGGTTGTGACGCCTGTCACGTGATGTTGTTGACACCTGTCATGTGATGGTTGTTGACACCTGGCACATGATGGTTGTTGATGCCTGTCATGCGATGGTTGTTGACGCCTGTCATGTGATGGTTGAAGACTCATGTCATGTGATGGTTGTTGACTCCTGGCATGTGATGGTTGTTGACACCTGTCATGTGATGGTTGAAGACTCATGTCATGTGATAGTTGTTGACTCCTGTCATGTGATGGTTGTTGACGCCTGTCATGCGATGGCTATTGATGCTTGGTTTTTGACTCTTGTCACATGGTGATGGTTGTTGACTCCTATGATGGTTGTTGGCTACTGTCGTGATGGTTGTAGACTCCTGTCAATGTGGTGACTGTAGATTCCTGTCGTGGTGATAGTGGTTGTAGATGCCTGTCAGGTTGTGATTGTTGAAGACTCCCGTCAGGTTGTGATGATTGCAGATGCCTTCATGGTGTTCATGGCCTGCAGGCACTTGTGTGCAGTTCCTTCGTCTGTACATTGCTAACAAGGATGCTGGCCCCTCTCTGCCCATTTCAGCCACCGACAGTAGCCCTGCTTACTTTTTTTTTTTTTTTTTTTTTTTGCTTTTTGGGTCATAACCGGCAATGCTCGGGGGTTACTCTTGACTTTGCACTCAGGAATTACTCCTGGCGGTGCTCAGGGGACCATATGGGATGCCAGGGATTGAACCCGGTCGGGTACATGCAAGGCAAACTCCCTACTCGCTGACTATTGCTTCGGCCCTGATTACTTTGGGCCTGAAACCTCTAAGCTGGGGCGTGTGGATTGGGAAGATGGGTTCTACCTGCCTGGCCCTGTCCCTTGCTAGGGCATTCTGGGATTTGGTGGACTCGGGTGCCATGTCCAGGCTGGCATTATGAGGGACCCACCTGAGCCAGATTCCCCAGAGCTCAGCGGTCGGAGGTGTTGCGGCCGTCTCCCGGAGGGCAGGTGTGGGGTGAGCAGCGTGGCTGCGTGTTCTGAGCGTCCTTTGCTTGCCGCCCCACAGCCCACGAGCTTCCAGTGTTCCAAGGACTGTCCCTGTCCCTGTCCCTGGAGCAGCTGGTGCTTCTCTGACGTCGGGAAAGCCAGTTCCATTGCTTGCAAAGGGCTGGAAGGAGGGCTGGGGGCTTTCCCCGGGGGCATGATCCCCTCATTTTCTGTGTCAGCCTTCGGGGAAGGAGGTGGACTGGCGGCCAAGTGTAGCTGAGGCAGACAGACGTGGACGGCCGCCGCCCCCCCCTGGGGCTGAGGGGGCCCAGGTGCTGGGCGCGCGAAGGGGGCACAGGCACATGAAGCTGAGACTCCCTTCTGCGGCAGTCGGGGGGCCCGGTTCGGGCTGGAATGAACCCAGAGACAGAGCCTTGGTCTGTGGTCGCTTAAGCCTTGATGAACACCCAGAGACAGAGCCTCCATGTATGGTCACTTAACCTTTGATGAATACCCAGAGATAGAGCCTCCATGTATGGTCACTTAACCTTTGATGAATACCCAGAGATAGAGTCTCAGTGTATGGTCACTTAAGCCTTGATGAAGTACAGCAAGGAGAAGCCTCTTCAACAAATGGTGGTTGGAAAAACCAATTTGCCACATGCAAAATATGAACTCAGACTTTCATTACGCTGTGCACAAAAGTCAAATCAGTTGAAGACCTCCGTAGCGAACCTGAGCCCGGAAAGCCAGGCAGAACCCTTCATGACTCGGAGACGAGAGCAGTTTAAGGGGGGAAACACCGCTGACCAGCAGGTAGAATCTGGGACAGACTCAGGGACTAAATTACACTATGTCAGAAGCTTCTGCAGCCCAGCAGAAAGGATGACCAGAATCCAGAGACGCCCACAGACTGGGAGAGAGGAGTTGCCCACCACACGTCTGACCAAGGGCTGGTATCCAGGGTATATGAAGCCGTGAAAAGCCGCATGGAGTGAGCTCGCGGGGGCACTTCTCCCCACGTGGGGTCTGCTCACACCAGATAGCAGCGTGGGAACCAGCACACGGCACAGCAGCTGTGGACGAGTTCGGTTTCACTTCTGTCCTTTTTATTTTTGTTCTTGAGGTTGTTGGGCTCAAGAATAGCATTGAGTGTGGGGTGTAGAGCTCCAGGGCTTCAGGGCGCCGTGGTTGTTGTCTGAGAGCTGAGCGTTCCCTCAGGGGAGGGGGCACTGAGCTCTAGCTGGAGGGAAGAGCGACGCTCTCACCCCGTCCTGGGCTGAGCCTGGCTGGAGCTCCCAACACCCACCCCCAGCTCCCAACACACACGGCTGGGATGACCAGAGCGGGGCCGGGGAGGGGGGGCGCCTGGAGAGGCAGGGTGGAGAGACCCTCCCGGTGAGCCTCTGATTGGTGGTCTTAGGTGGCCATCAGCTTGGTGTGGCCCCTCCCTGGAGTTGGAGTGAGAATTGACCCAGGGTCACTGACTCTAGGTTCCAGTTGAGCAGGGCCCAGCCAACAGCCGGGCACACCATTGGTCCCCCTTTGCGGTGGGCGGTGTGGGGGGCCCCTGCCTGGCCTCTGACCTTGCTGAGCAGGCCTGTGAGGGGGCCCAGCTGATGTCCAACTGCCAGGTCCACGAGCAGCAGGGGAGACGGCCCTGCGGCAGCCCCGGGCCAGACCAGGAGTGCCTGCATCTTCCCCAAGACGCTGCCTCCTGCTCCGGGCGCTTCCTCGCTCCCGTGCATCTGTCTGCCCCCCCCCGCCCCCCATCTGCTCCTGGCCCCCGTGCCAATACCGTCCTGGCTCCCTGGGCTGTGGTGGCCTGTGAGCAGGACCTTGCCTCAGGGTGCTCACAGCACCCAGCTGCTCCATCAGGTGAGGGGAGGCCGGGGACTTGGGCTGGTGGAAAACTCACCCAGTGAGCCCTTCCCTGTCCACTGAAGCATGTTGACGGGAACGTGGACGTCACAGCTGTAACGCTGAAGCCCAGAGAGCGCCGCTGACTCATCGGGGCTGTCCTCCCGCAGTCGTTCCTCCTGGAAATCCGTTTGTGTAGCGCCAAACCTCGTGCTCAGGGCTGCTGCCTTGGCACTGGGGCGGGGCTGTCAGGCCGGGGATCACACCCTGCGATGCTCAGGGGGGTTACTCCGGGCTCAGCACTCAGGAATTGCTCCTGGTGGTGCTTGGGGATCATATGGGATGCCGGGTGTGCAAAGCAAGTGCCTGCCCCACTGTATTATTGCTCTGGCCCCCTGACTTGTATCTTCTTAAAATTTAAAATGTAAAAACTTCCTTTGGGCTACACCCAGTGGCACTCAGGGCTTCATCCTGGCTATCAGCTCAGGGTCAGTCCAGGCAGTGACCAGACTGTTCACAGTGCTGGAGTTGAGCTGAGGTGGGCCGCATGTGAGTCCAGTGCCTTCAGCCCCCTCCCTCCCTCCTCCCTCCCTCCCTCCCTCCTCCTCCCTCCCTCCCTCCCTTCCTTCCTTCCTTCCTTCCTTCCTTCCTTCCTTCCTTCCTTCCTTCCTTCCTCCCTCCCTCCCTCCCCCTCCCTCCCTCCCTCCCTCCCTCCCTCCCTTCCTCCCTCCCTCCCTCCTCCCTCCCTCCCTCCCTCCCTCCTCCCTCCCTCCAATCAGGGCCCACCCCAGTGTGGTAACAGGGGGTGTAGCCACGGGGAAGGTGGCTACATCTCCAGTTCTTATGGGCTACCATGAACCTCAGGGTGCTAGGGGTAGGATTCAGGACCCGTGTGCCAGACCCCCTCCCTGCCTCCTGTCTTTCCCTAGAATCTTTTCTTGGTCACACACGGTGAGAGTCCAGGCTGGGCGTGGCCAGCTCTGTGGCCTTCCTTTGGAGGACACGAGGACACTGAGATGAGGTTCTTGGGCCCCGGCTTTGGGTTTTATTTTTGGGGGTCACACCCAGCAATGCTCAGGGCCTACTCATGCCTCTACACTCAGGAATTAGTCCTGGCGGTGCTTGGGGACCGTATGGGATGCCTGGGATCGAACTCGGTGGACCACGCCTTAGGCAAACTCCCTACTCACTGTGCTTCCACTCTGTGCTTAGACTCGGGTGTTCCGAGCCCAAGCATGGCGGTGGACGGCCCTTTCTCTCAGGGTGCACGTGAGGGGCTAGGCTGCACTCCTCTGGGACTGGCTTCAGCTCCCCTGACCTCACCCCGGCCCTCAGGGGGCCCCTTCTGCTGCCCAGCTGGACAGGCTTTTCTCAGGCATGCCTGGACAGTGCCAGGGGCAGGGGTGATCACCCCCTTCCATGGACCCCCTTCCTACGCCTGCCTCTAGGCCCCTCCTATCCCGCCCCCAGACTCTGCCCAAGCCTCCTGGAGCCTCGGGCCATGCGCCTTTTGCTGGCCTGTGCCCAGTGGGACCTGGGCACCCAGCATTCGTGGTGTAGCCCTGTACCCAGGAACGCCCCACCCCATCTGTTGGCTCTTCTGGGTCGGGACCTCTTTCTCCTGGGGCCTTGGCCAGCCTGCTATGGTTCTGGCCTCTAGTGCATCTTACCAAGAACTCTGACATCAGAGGGACACAGTGAACTGTGGCAGATGTAGGTCACCGGAGACGCTGCCCCTCCTGTGCGTCCCCAGAGGGCTCCCCACCCCCATATTTACCCGTGTAGGTGGTGTGGGAGCAGGTGTGCCCCCTCCCCTCGCTTTTCTCATACTTCCTCCTGTGAAGGATTTCGGAGGTGGAGCGTGAGCCTTGGGGGCCTGACCGGGAAGCAGAGTCCCGCCCCGGTGGCACGTGGCAGCTGTTCCTTTTCTGTGGCACTCGGTCGGGTGAAAAGGCTGGGCTGGAAGCTGGGCTTGGGGCCCTTTCCCGGCCCCGATGCCTCGCGCCTCCTGTCGTGCTGTTGGGGAAGGTCGGGAAACACATCTGGTCTGGAGGCCGCTTTCCTGATGCTGAGCACAGTGCTTGCTTACTGGACAATTCGCTGTTTTCACTTCCATGGGAAAAATCAGTTGTTAGCATGGGGGGGCGTCCCCTGTGTGTGGTGCTGGGTGTGTGTGCTCCACCCCTTCGCTGGTGGAAAGGTCTTAGGAGAAGCGCACGGTAGAGACAGGTGAGCTCGGGCGCCGAGGGTGGGTGTGGGAACCAGCGTGAGGTCTGAAGTGCTGCGGGGGAGGGGCTGTGTCTTGTTCTTGCTGCGCTGGTGTGTATGCGTGGCGGCGATCAAGCCTGGCGGTTGGTTTCATCCCAGAGAAGGCAGCAGAGGGGGCTTAGAAGAGGAGCAGAAGGGGCGCCTCGGCTCCTTCCCTGAAGCCGGTGGGGACCTGGGGCTTCTGGCTCACTCCCTCTGGCCAGCTCCCACTCTTCAGCCATTGCTGTTGTCAGCACAGGTGGAAATCACAAGGACCACAAGAAAAACTGTTGTGTCCTGTCCGTGTCAGAGACGCTGGCTGCAGGCGACGGGGGCTCCCTGAAATCCTATGAGCCTTTTTCTCAGGCCCGCGTGGTCTCCCCTTCTCACACTGGCCTCTGGGCTCCAGGTCATGTCCATTCAGAAGGAGGCCCTCCTGGAAGTCCCATCATGCCCTGCTCCCTGCTCTGCCTCGCTCAGTAGCCAGCACCCTCCTGCCCAGCAGCCAGCAGCCCGGGAGCCTGGGCCTTGAGAAGGGGGAGCCAAGGACTGATGTCCAGCACGCCTAGGACCAGCCGGTCACCCCAAGCAGCCTCTCGGTGCCCGTTGGTTAAGGTGCTGTCTGTCACAGGGCTGAGCGTGGGGGAGGTGATGGGCTGGCTGCTGTGGGCACGGCCCCTCAGCGGCGCCCACACTCAGGGCACTGCCATCCACCCGACACTGCTGTCCAGGAGGGTCAGTGCAGGAGATGCTGGAACCTGAGTCCAGGGCTCTTCTGCCCCCAACATGACAGAAAGGGAGGCGGCCAGAATCGGCCCCATATGACTGAGTCTGTCTGGGTTGGGGCACGTGGGGGCCCAGCTGAGTGCCCCCGCACCCCCCATCCCAGATCCGGCCCCGAACTGTGCACCCTGGCTGGTCTTTTTGGGTGTGGACACAGGCTGACTCCGTCTCTGCATCTCCCTGGACTCGCGTGAGGGGGGACAGGGATGCTGAGGGGTGCTGGCCCGGCTGTGGCCACAGCTGCCCCCGCTCTACCTGCTCACCGTCTGCTGGGGCACCCCTGGAGCCCCTCGTGCAGAAGAGACAGCACAGCTCGGCCGAGTTTCCCGAGTTGAGGGTCTCCCCCCACCCCCCGTGTCTGCCTCTCCGCCCCCGGGGACCCCTGCCGCCCCTCCCCTGCCCATCTCTCTGGTGATCTCCCGTCTCTGTGCCCCCTCCCTGTGGCCCGAGCGGAGCTGGCCCGAGCTACCAGATAAGGAGCTCCCCGCTGCTGGGCTGCAGCTCTTGGCACCGAGCTGGGCTCGCTTCCACCGAAGCCACTGAGGACGGGGCCTGACCCAGCTGCTGGGGAGAGGGCACGGGCGGGGCGGGGGCCCCTACCGGCATCCTGGGGGCCACATTCAACCCCACAGTGCTCCGGGGTTATACATTTGTTTCTGGGAACCAGCCCAGGTGGAGCAGTGACACCCCCCACGCCCTGTCCCCTTTTGCTTCTCACTTGCTGGCGTGCCACTGAGCGCAGGCACTGTGCCAGCGGTGGGCAGCGGGGCTGGGCAGGGGCTGCCGTGTAAAGCTGGGGGTCACGCCTCCTGACCTTAGGCTTCAACAGCCTCTCTGAGGCTGTGCAGCCTCTAGCAGGTGTCGGCACCTCTCTGAGCCTCTAGCAGGCGCCAGGCCCTCTCTGAGGCTGTGCAGCCTCTAGCAGGTGTCGGCACCTCTCTGGAGCCTCTAGCAGGTGTCAGGCCCTCTCTGAGGCTGTGCAGCCTCTAGCAGGTGTCGGCACCTCTCTGAGCCCCTAGCAGGCGCCAGGCCCTCTCTGAAGCTGTGCAGCCTCCTAGCAGGTGTCGGCACCTCTCTGATCCTCTAGCAGGCGTCAGGCCCTCTCTGAGGCTGTGCAGCCTCTCAGGCGTCAGGCCCTCTCTGAGGCTGTGCAGCCTCTAGCAGGTGTCGGCACCTCTCTGAGCCTCTAGCAGGCGTCAGGCCCTCTCTGAGGCTGTGCAGCCTCTAGCAGGTGTCGGCACCTCTCTGAGCCTCTAGCAGGCGCCAGGCCCTCTCTGAGGCTGTGCAGCCTCTAGCAGGTGTTGGCACCTCTCTGAGCCTCTAGCAGGCGTCAGGCCCTCTCTGAAGCTGTGCAGCCTCTAGCAGGTGTCGGCACCTCTCTGAGCCCCTAGCAGGTGTCAGGCCCTCTCTGAAGCTGTGCAGCCTCTAGCAGGTGTCGGCACCTCTCTGAGCCCCTAGCAGGTGTAAGGACCTCTCTGAGGCTTGTCCAGCGGGTGGACTCCTGCGCAAGCAGCTCAGGTCAGGGTGGAGGGCAGGAGGGCCTTGGAGAAGCCTCGAGGGTGACTTTTGAGGGCCGTTTGAGGGGTTCCTGTCTTTGGTGCGTGGGGCTCCTGGGTTTCTGACCTAGAGGCGGGCTGGGCTCTCCCTGCCCCTGGCCCAACTCTGCTTTTATTGTAGGTCCTGCTGAGTGGACATAAGTCCCTCAGGCTTTCCACAGGTTCCACCGGAGCCTGGAAGGGAAAGGAGGCTCCTGGGATGGAGCTAATGGACTGGGTATGTGTGTGGGGTGTGGGAGGCGGGTTTGGGGTTGGCACTCTGTTACTGAATCTGATGAACGCGAGGCCTCGCTGTCCCTGAAGCACACGCCTCGACCCGAGTGTTCTGGGCTTGTCCTTCATCCTCTGTGGCCTCCTCGGCCTCCTTTGCTGATCTGTGGCCTCAGGTCTCATCCGTCTGGTGGGGTGAAGGGCTGCTGCCCAGAGGGCCCTGTGTGAAAGGAAACCCAGGGACCCTCAGCCTGTCCCCTCAACCCCAGCTGTACAGGGACTGGGGCTGTGCCTAGCTCTGGGAGTGCTCCTGGGGCCGTGGGAGCGAATACGCCGGTCCACAGCGGCACTGACCGAGAAGGCCTGTGTAAGGCTCCACCTGGGGCTGAGGGCCCTGCTGGTTTCTGTTTCTGACCCTACACCCCCTCTGCGTGTCCCCGCCCGTGTGTTCCCCTTGTCCTGGGCTCTCCTTCCTCCCTGGGCAGTGCCCCTCCTGGCCCCCTCTTAGAGCACACAGGGTGCGCCATGCCTACCCCCAGCACCGTGGGCACCCCCACCCCCTCCTCTGCAGGGAAAGGCCTGTCCTGGCACTTGCCTCCCCTCAAAGCCTGAGAATCTTGGGGAGCCTGGGAAGCCCCAGCATGTGACCTGGGGCTGAGAGCGGTGACCGTCCCCAGCACGTGACCCAGGGCTGACGGCAGTGACCATCCCCAGCACGTGACCCGGAGCTGACAGCAGTGACCGTCCCCAGCACGTGACCCGGGGCTGAGAGCGGTGACCGTCCCCAGCACGTGACCCAGGGCTGATGGCAGTGACCGTCCCCAGCACGTGACCCGGGGCTGACAGCAGTGACCGTCCCCAGCACGTGAATCAGGACTGACGGCAGTGACCATCCCAGCACGTGATCCAGGGCTGACGGCAGTGACCGTCCCCAGCATGTTACCCGGGGCTGAGAGCGGTGACCGTCCCCAGCACGTGACCCGGGGCTGACGGCAGTGACTGTCCCCAGCACGTGACTTAGGGCTGACGGCTGTGACCGTCCCCAGCACGTGACCGGGGCTGACGGCAGTGACCGTCCCCAGCACGTGACTCAGGGCTGACGGCTGTGACCGTCCCCAGCACGTGACCCGGGGCTGAGAGCGGTGACCGTCCCCAGCATGTGACCCAGGGCTGACAGCAGTGACCGTCCCAGCACGCGTGACCGCGGGGATGGCAGTGACCGTCCCCAGCACGTGACCCAGGGCTGACGGCAGTGACCGCCCCCAGCACGTGACCCGGGGCTGACGGCAGTGACCGTCCCCAGCACGTGACCCGGGGCTGACGGCAGTGACCGTCCCCAGCACGTGACCTGGGGGGATGGCAGTGACCGTCCCCAGCACGTGACCCAGGGCCGATGGCAGTGTCTCTCCCTGCCCTGGGCTGCCACCTTGCTTGTGGGCTGGCTGCAGTGTTGGTTTTGGGGAAGACGTCCAGGTAGCAGCCTTCAGCTTGGGGTCCCTCCGGGCATGGGGAGTTGGTGCAGCTCCTTCGCCGCTCCTGCCCTCATGCGGGAACGGGCTCAGAGCCGGTCTCTGCCCCCCACCTGCAGCTGGACCCCGTGCTCCGGCCGCCTGCCCTGGGGCTCTCGGGGACTCGCTGCTTTTCTCTGTGAACCAGCTCGTCTCTTGCAGAGTTTCCCAAGACAGACACGAACTCAGTCCTGCGGGATAGTGCCTGGACGCCCCGTTCCTGAGCTTGGTCCCTGTGCCCTCCCCCTTCTTGCCCTCTCCGGCCTGTGCGGCTGTCCCCCCACACCCTGCCGTGGCTTCTGACCCTGTTCCCACCCAGGTGTGTGTGGTGACCGGAGCCCTCCTGCAGCCTGACCTGGAGGGTGCTGGATGCGGGAGCAGAGTAGGGGCTGGGACGGAGCCAGATGGGCTTGGGATGCTTGCGTGGGGACCTGGGCTCCCTGGGAGGCTGGTGCACGTGAGCGTGTGTGTGTGCATGGATGTGCTTGCGTGTATCCGTGTGGGTGGCATTGGGCGACACGTGTATCCATGTATCCGTGATTGTGGCATTGGGAGACACGTGTATCCGTGTATCCGTGATTGTGGCATAGGGAGACACGTGTATCCATGTATCCGTGTATCCATGTGTCCGTGTATCCATGTATCTGTGTATGCATGTATCCATGTATCTGTGTATCTGTGTGTGTGTTGGCATTGGGAGACACGTGTATCCGTGTATCCGTGTGTGGCATAGGGGAGACACGTGTATCCATGTATGCATGTGTCCGTGTATCCATGTGTCCGTGTATCTGTGTGTGTTTGTCGGGCGCTCCGCGGGGTCCCCGACAGTGCCGGAAGCGAAGTTCCCTTCTACCTCCGAGCCGGCGAGGAACGGATGAAAACTCAGGAATCCGATGCAGTTTTTAAAAGGCTTTACTTATCACAGGTTCAGGCATACAAATCAGCAAAAAGGAAAAGCCCGGTGCTTAGGATTCCAGGCTAAAACCCCCAGCCACGTGTAGGCCAAGATGGCGACCACCACGTGTAAAGGAGAAAAAGCTTCCAAGGGAATGAGCGCTCACAAGGAGAGATCCCACAAAGAAGAAGACCCGGAGAGTGGGAACTGGCTAGTTTATATCCCTGTAACTCAGACCTTCCTCCCACTGTTATGGAAAGCAGGGAGGGTCCAATGCCCTTAGGTAATCCCTCCCTGCACCTCACCTAGGGCCTTTACTATGCTAAAGTTTTGAGCGAAATCTGCCTGGGAATGCTTTTGTAGTGTAGAGAAGGGGGTTTCTGAGATGGCATGTCTCTGTACCAAAGACTAATATTAATGCCAGTTAAATATTTCTCCAAGCCTTCACAAGTCTCTTCTACTTCATTGTAGTTTTATATTTTAGTTGCCTTTGAGTATATCAGGGAGCCATGCTTGTTTGCTTGGAAGCAAACAGCATTTATCTCTGGTCTAATTACTTAGGGGTCCAGCGTGGCCAGGCTAATATGCTGGTAAGATCTAGCTAGTCCCACGATGATTGTGGTAGCATGGGAGAATATTTATACCAGCTAGTACAGCATACATGGTCGGATAAACTGCCACATTTAGACTATCCCCCCTTATCTACGGAGTGATTTAAGGGGAGGCAATCCAGAGCAGATGCAGCGGCCCTTAGGAGTCCTGCAACATGTGTTGGCATTGGGAGACATGTGTATCCGTGTATCCGTGTGTGTGGCATAGGGAGACACATGCTCCTTCCGTCCCGGCTGTGCCCAGGGCCCCCATTGGCTGTGCCCAGGACCCCCTGGAGACCAGCCTCCGGCACGGAGCAGCAGGAGAGCCGTCGCCCATCTGTGACGCCATCCCCACCCTGGCTGGGCCGCCTGCATCCAGGCCCGTGACTAGGAGGTATGTTGGGGGAACAGAAAGGGGGTTCCTGCCTGTGCCCCACCCCCGCCTCTGCGAGCTGCTGACTAGCACTGAGGGCCCGGCCCGCCTCTTGGTAGCCCCTCTGGACACCACTCGCGGAGACCGGGTGGACGGCCGTGTGGAGGCTGATGGGGCCTGTGCAGGGAAGCTGGGTCTGGGCAGCTGGTCCCACGCTGGTGCCGTGGCCTCACTGTCGGGGTCTGAGGGACCCTGTGTGGGGCGGGGGCACAGAGTGGTGTCCCCAGTCTCCTGGGGGTGCGGACAGTCCCAGTCCCAGGGGACTGGGTGGGTGTAGGCAGCCTGGTGAAGGGGGTGGTCTACTCTGCAGCCAGGGACTGCCCTCCTGCCCCAGGGACGGCCAGGGGTGGGGGCTGTGGGATCTCTTTAAAGCAGCCCCCGGGTTCCAGACGGGCAGATGCTCTGGGAATCCAGTTGGTGCTGTACTTGGCCACGCAGGGTGTGTAGCAGAGGCAAGGCTGGCTGGGCCGTGTGCGACATGTGCAGGTGGGGCAGGCTTGTGTGTCCAGTGTGGGCTCGTGTGTGTCTGTGTGTCTGTGTCTGTGTGTGTCTGTGTCTATCTGTGTGTGTCTGTGTCTGTATGTGTCTGTGTGTGTGTCTGTGTGTGTCTCTGTGTGTCTGTGTCTGTATGTGTCTGTATGTGTGTGTCTGTGTGTTTGTGTGTGTCTGTGTGTGTCTGTCTATCTGTGTGTGTGTCTGTCTATCTGTGTGTGTGTCTGTGTCTGTATGTGTCTATCTGTGTATGTGTCTGTGTGTGTCTCTGTGTGTGTCTGTGTCTGTCTGTGTCTGTGTGTATGTGTGTGTCTGTGTGTTTGTGTGTCTCTGTGTGTGTCTGTGTCTGTGTGTCTGTGTCTATGTGTGTCCGTGTGTCTGTGTCTGTGTCTATCTGTGTGTCTGTGTCTGTATGTGTCTGTGTGTGTCTGTGTGTATGTGTGTGTGTCTGTGTGTCTCTGTGTGTGTGTGTCTGTGTCTGTCTATCTGTGTGTGTCTGTGTCTGTGTGTCTGTGTCTGTGTCTCTGTGTGTGACGCGCTTGGGACTGTCCTGGCCGGGGTCTGCATCACATCTGCCTCTGACCTTCCTCACTGGCATGTGACTGTGACCGTGGGCGGGGGCACTGACTTCTGCCAACTGTCCCACCTTCCTCGGGGCATCGGGTCTCCAGGTTGGGGCAGGCGACTGCACAGGTGCCCCGGGAGGGGCTGCAGTGCGGGCGCGAACTCCCCAGGGGCCGGCCTGCAGCCGCCTTGGGGTCTCTGGCTTGTTTTGGCACGGCCGGTGCTGGCCTTGAGCGTCACGCTGGAAAAATGTTCGCCCGTGGTTTATTTAGCTTTAAGTGGGGCAGATTCTGAAACGGGATGTTTATTGCCCAAGTCCAGTCTTTAATTTCTCATAAATTCCCTGCAAATTGCTATAGTACATTTATATTTATTGAATCTGTCAGGGATGTTTATGGCGCCGAGGCCTGGGCTCCCCTGTTTGTGGGCTGTTGTCACAGCAACACGGGTGCCTGGGGCTGGGGCAGGCTGGCCGGCCCGGCCATCTCTCGCGCTCTGGAAGGCTCTGGAGCCTGGCTTTGGTGGGTGAGTGGTGGCGGCCTCCTTCTGCCGTAGCTGCCCACCCCTCTGTCCCCACGGGAACCTACTCACCTGTGTGGCACAGGCCCGGATGCTCTGCTGGGATGCGTCTGTGGGTCAACAGCCCCTCGGGTGCCTCCCACCTGTGTCCCCCCACTCCAAGCTTTTGGGGACCCCCCAGGACAGGCACCTGGTGGCTCGGTCTCCCTCCCCAGTGGGTCTTTCGTGCTCACCCTCGGTGCATCCCACTCTGCCTTCCCTGGCCGGGACAGGCCCAGCTTCTGGCCCTGGTTTCTCAATGGCAAGCTCGCCTGTCTCGAGGCAGTGGACCATCTAGCGTCCAGTACTGCTCTGGGCTGGAGAGATGGCCTGATGGACCAGGGTGCATGCAGGGAGGCCTGGGCACTGTCCCTGCATCATCCCCAGACCAGAAATGGCACCTTAGCCTCCGTGTCCTGTGCTCATGGGGCCAGCTCTGGGCCAGACCCTGGCAGTGGAGGGCATCTGAGAAGGGTCCCCAGCTCCCCTGGGCAACGAGAACAGCAGCTGACCTCCCCTTGGGGGCCAGGGGAGGCCGGGACACAGTCGAGTGAGGACTAAGAGCCCAGCAGGGCCAGGCCCAGGGCGTGGTGCAGTTGAGCAAAAAGTTCCCCTATGGACCCCACCAGGGAGACCCCACTCTACCTTAGAAGACAGACAGAGAGCTGCCTCCGGAGACAGACAGACAGCCGCCTCCCGGAGACAGACAGACAACAGCCTCTCGGACACAGACAGACAGACTACAGCCTCCGGAGACAGACAGACAGATAGCCGCCTCCCGGAGACAGACAGACAGACAGACAGACAACAGCCTTCCGGAGACAGACAGACAGACAGACTACAGTCTCCCGGAGACAGACAGACAGACAACAGCCTTCCGGAGACAGACAGACAGACTACAGCCTCCCGGAGACAGACAGCCACTTCCCAGAGACAGACAGACAGACAACAACCTCCCAGAGACACAGCCGCCTCCCGGAGACAGACAGACAGACAGCAGCCTCCTGGAGACAGACAGACAGACAGACAGACAGACAACAGCCTCCCGGAGACAGACAGCTGCCTCCTGGAGATAGACAGATAGACAACAGCCTCCTGGAGACAGACAGATGCCTCCCGGAGACAGACAGACAGCAGCCTCCCGGAGAGACAGACAACAGCCTCCTGGAGACAGACAGACAACAGCCTCCTGGAGACAGACAGACAGACAGACAGCAGCCTCCCAGAGACAGACTCCCGGAGACAGACAGACAGCAGCCTCCCGGAGACAGAGACAGACAGACAGCAGCCTCCCGGGGACAGACAGACAACAGCCTCCTGGAGACAGACAGAGCAGCCCTCCGGAGACAGACAATAGCCTCCCAGAGACAGACAGCAGCCTCCCGGAGACAGACAGACAGACAGCAGCCTCCTGGAGACAGACAGACAGCAGCCTCCTGGAGACAGACAGACAGCAGCCTCCCAGAGACAGACAGACAGCAGCCTCCTGGAGACAGACAGACAGCAGCCTCCCGGAGACAGACAGACAGCAGCCTCCTGGAGACCGGATGCCACAAGCTCCGCTTCCTTTTTTTCTGCACTTTTTCTTGTGTGTTTTATTTTGGGGGTTTGGAGTGGCCCCCCCAGAGGCAGAACTTCCCAAACACCTTTTCTTTTCTCACACTTCTTTCCTGTGTGTGTATGTCGTGTGTGTGTACAGTGTGTGTGCCCTGTGTGTATGTCGTGTGTGTACAGTGTGTGTACAGTGTGTGTGCACAGTGTGTGTGCCCTGTGTGTATGTCGAGTGTGTACAGTGTGTGCCTTTGTGTACCAGGGTGCATGTAGGAGGCCTGCCTGTGCGTCACTGTGTCTACACTGTATACTGTGTGTACACTGCACAGGTGTGTATATATTGTGTACATCCATACTGTGTGCCCTGTGTGTGCACTTTTTGTGTACACTGTATAACTGTTTAAGTGTGTAGAGTGTGTGTGTTTGGGTGTGTGTGCATGTGTGTTTCGGGGTGGCCTCCGGGCAGTGCTCAGACTCTTCTTGGCTCCCGGCAATCCTCAGCCCATTGGATCAGTAGTTCAGTGCAAGGGTTGTTAGTGTTGTTAGGATGCAGCGCTGCTCGGGGTGGGGGCCCCAGGGCCCCCTCAGTGGAGCTTGAGCACGCAAGGTCTGCTCGGGGTGGGGGCTCCAGGGCCCCCTCAGTGGAGCTGAGCACGCAAAGTCTGCTCGGGGTGGGGGGCTCCAGGGCCCCCTCAGTGGAGCTGAGCACGCAGGGTCTGAGTTCAGCCCTTCCACTGTCTCCTGTGTCCCGAGCCTCGCCCCATAATAGACCGGAAACCCGCGAGCGACTGCCGCACTCGGGCAGGGGCACGTCGTGGCCACCAGCACAGCGGCGGGCAGACCTGGGGATCCGGGAGGCCGGGTGTGGCGCTCAGCCAGGCCGGGGAGCAGCTGGCGTTGACTTGTTGGATAGACGGAACTGGGGCAGGGGTGTGGGAGGTGGGCTGGGGTCCCGGGGGATGTGGCACTGCTGGTTTGGGGACAGGAGGAGGCCCAGGTGTCCTGCGAATGGCCCCTTTCTGCCCTGACCCGGGGTGTCATTCAGGGAACGGAGTTGGAAATCCAGGGGCCCATAGGGGTCTTGGCCTCTCCCAGCCTTGGGGGTCCCCAGGGGGCCCCTGCAGGGCTGGCCTCTCTGCCGTCTCCTGGGCTTCTCTTCGTGGGCGCCTACACATGACGCCCTCTGCAGAGAGTGGGCTCCATCGCAGGTGCTGAGGCCGGAAGGGGAGGAGTTGAGGTACTGGCTTCATGTGTGTTGTTCCTGATTGCTCAGCCAGAGTGAGAGATGGGGCCGGGCCGGCAGCAGGTGGGTGGGCTTCAGCCTGCACCCTTCAGCCGGCGAGTGACCCACGGGTCCCCCCTTTCCTTCCTGGGTCGGCCCCTCTCTCTGCACTTTCGGTCCTCGCCCCAATCCAGGGAAGGCAGAAGAGACCGAGGCTCGGCCAGCAGCTTTTGGGGTCCTCCTCCCGGGCCAGCCTGGCATAGAGCAGGGTCGGGGCTGATCCCTGTGCCCGCACATCCCGGATGGGGACGGTCCTGCGCCCACTGCCCGGAGCTTCCGTCGTGGGGACAGGGCCACCTCGTCACGATGCTTTGAGGAAGTCTCTGGCTTTTGTTGCCGGATGAGGAATGACGGGGTGGTGGGGGGGTTGCTTAGAGCCCCGGTTCCCTGGCCCACCCCTGAGGTGATTGTGAGCCCCCACCCCGTCTGCCTGCCCTGACTGTGCCCTTCATTCCTGAGGGGCTGTTTCTGCTGCCCACGCCAGGCCTGCACCACGGCGTGGGCGCGACTCACTGCCTCCACCACAGAAGGGAGGCCCTCAAGGACCGCTTGGGGTCCCTGTGCATGCCCCACCGCTCACCCCCTGCCTCGGTTTCCTCCTCAACAGAACGGAAGGGGGGACCAGCCCGCAGTCCACCACGGGGCCCGTGGCTTCCTGTGCACAAGCCACTGTAGCGGCCAAGCGCTTGTCTGAGGCCCTGGGTGAGTGTGGCCCTCAGGAGCCGAGCTTGAGGTGCTGCAGTGATGAGGACGAGCTGGGGAGAGCATCAGACCACCCGGGGTGCAGTAGGCGCTGGGGTGGGGGTCAGAGAGGCAGCCTCAGTTCCTCCGCTCGCAGGGAGGGTTGGGGTGGGGAGCCCCCCGGAGTTTGGGCGGGTGCGGCGACTCTCCGGCCCAGGGGGCCCTTAGGCTTCACCCAAACTGGAAGGCGAACTCTGAAGTGTGTTTGAAGCCAGGAGGAGCGTGAGCCAGACGCAGCGTGGTTCCGGGCCAGACATCCGGGCTGAACGTCATGGTTCCTGAGTCTTGGTTCCGGTCCTGCGTTGCTGGTCCACGTTGTGCCGGGTGGCTCTGGGTCCCGCATCCCAGATCTGGGCCTGTGTCCTGGCAGCTTGTCCCCTCCTCTCAGTCACCTGCGGGAGACACTGTGGGCTTCTGGCCTTGGGGAACTGCATGCAAAGGTGGCTCTGGCGTGGGCCCAGACGTGGCCTGGACGGTGTGTTACTGGGGTGCAGGACTGGGGCCTGCCGTGTCCGGAGGCAGCTGGGGCTGTGTCTGCTCCTAGAGTCACGGCTGGAGGGTAGCAGAGATGAATCAACCCCACACTTGCTGTGCGGGCCCAGCGCGGGTCTGATGTCAGACAGCGTCATGGGGGTCTGACAGGGCTGGCCCGTGCCCCGCCCCCTCTGGTGCCCTGCATCCCGTCCAGGCAGGGGCCCCGGGAAGGTGTCCTTTTCCCGATCCTTCCTTCTGGACCCACCTGGGTTCTCCAGACGCTGGTCTCTGCCCGCTGCAATGTCAGCACCCCCCGCTTCCCACCTTCCCCTCGAGGTCTGAACCCCCACGGCCGCCGCTGCCGTCATGCAGCAGTGACCGGGCCCGCGTCCTGGCTTTGTGTCTGCCACCAGCCTCGCGCACTGTCCACTCGAGGCTAAGGATTTGGCTCCACTGATCTGAATTCTTTCTGGGGTGGGGGTGGGTCACACCGGCCGTGCTCAGTCCTTTTTCCTGGTTCTGCGCTCGGAGCTCACTCCCGCGGGGTTGAGCGGCCATAGACAGGGATTGAGCCCGGTTGACCACATCAAGGAGAGTGCCCTCCCCACTGCCCTGTCTTGGGCTCCTGGACTTCATCCTTCAGGACTGGCGTCACCGTGTCGGGTCTTCTGTGGGCGGTCCTCCGTGCCCCAGGTCTGGGCCCTGGGGTCAGCCCCTCAGTGGCTTGCTCGGTGCGTCGGGCGCTTCCGAGCAGGGGGTGCGGCCGGGCCGCACCCGCCACTCCCCAGTGGGTGACTCGCCCTCAGTGCTCCCGACCCCGCCTTGGGTTAATGACCTGAGGCGGGGAGGCCAGAGGGCCGCTCTCAGAGTGGACTTTAGGACGACAGCTGTAGGGGTGGGTGGACACAGTGGGGTCTTCCTCACAGGTGACGATAGCCCCTGAGCAGCAGACTTTGGGGCAGCCGGGGTCTGAGGAACAGAGTTGAACCCAGGACCGTGGTGCGAGGGTTTGGGTGGGGAGTGGACAGGCTGACCCTTCCAGGGAGCCCCTTTATCAGTACAGATAAGTGTCACCACCTTCCCGCCCTGCTGAGCCTGGGCACACCTTCTGTGGGGCGGACTTTGTTCTGCCAGGGGCAGAACTGCCCTGCCTGGCAGGGGGCAGGGGCCAGGCTGGCAGATCAGCATTTCCCTGGCAGCTTCCTGTGGAATTTCCTGGAGGGACATGTGTGCATGTGTGTGTCTGTGCTTGTGCGTGTGTGTGTGTGTGTGTGTGTTGGAGGGAGTAAGTAGGTATGACCTGGGGCCAGTGTGTGCATGTGTGTGTGTGTGTGTGTCTATGTTTGTGTGTGTATATATGTGTATGTGTTGGATGGGGTAGGTAGGAATGGCTTGGGGCCAGCATGTGTGTTGTGTGTGGGTGTGTGTGTGGGGGGCATGTGTCTATATGTAGATGTGTGTTTGTGTGGGCATGTGTATATGTGTGGGGGGCACATGTATATGTGGGCATGTGTATGTGTGGTGCCACATGTATGTGTGGGCATATGTGTGGGCATGTATATGTGTGTGTGGGGGGCACATGTATATGTGGGCATGTGTGTGTGGGCACATGTATGTGTGGGCATGTGTATATGTGTGTGCACACGTGTGTGCTATGGGGGTGGGTGGGACTAACCTGGGCCCGCCCTTCCCTACATGTGCTCAGGGTCTTCTGGTCGAAATGGAGCCTGCAGAGCACCGCCTGCCTGCCTTCCTCCCCTGTCCTTTTGCCCTTTGACCTGTTGTGTTTGTGCCCCCGCACCCCCTCACACACAGGGAGGGATGCGTGGGGCTCTTGGCCGCGGATGACCCCTGTAATGCAGGCAGCCAGTCCTAGGTCAGCATCGTGGGCCGGGGCGTCCCTGGGCCTGGGTGCACGTGGCCTGCCCTTAGCCCCAGGCACCGTGAGGTGGAGTTTGGGCTTGGTGCCAATTTGGAGGGACGGGTGGAACCCACTCCGATGACTTGTTAGGTGGCCTCTTCCTGTCCGCCGGCACCTCCTGTTCCGAGCCCCATCCTGACCCTGCCTGGCTCACTCCCACCCCCCCACGCCCAGCACCCCAAGTCCCAGTTTCCCCTGAGGAGCAGCTGAGCCCAGGCTGATGTTCGGGAATGTCCTTCACGGGCCGGAGCGGCTAGCACAGCGGGAGGGCGTTTGCCTTGCATGCGGCTGACCTGGGTTCCATCTCCAGCAGCCCATATGGTTCCCCAGCACCTCTAGGAGTAATTCCTGAGTGCAGAGCCAGGAGTAAGCTCTGAATATCACCGGGTGTGACCCAGCAAAAAAAGAAAAAAAGAAACATCCTTTACAGCTGTGAGTGGCCCGACCCTGTCCATCTGCACGTCATAACAGGTGGTGCCAAAGCCCCCAGTACACCCTTCGCCAGTGCCACCCTTCCAGAGCTGGACTCAGTGATCCGGGACTGCCCCAGGCACTGTCCAGCAGCCCAGCATCAGGGCCACGTGGTGTCTGGGGGCCACTTGCTGGGCAAGGAGGGGGCGCTTAGTGCTTCCCTGGCCAGCTTTCACTCCGGGCATTTATTCCAGCTTCCGGGCAGCAGTGTGGGAGGACATTGTTTGCATCCTGGACGCCGCTCTGAGACGCTGGGCCTTGACCGTTGCTGTAACGTCTATTCTAGAGGCTTAACGTCCTTTCTTTAATGGAACATAAAAGTGGCTCCAGTGGGGAGACAGTGTGGGGGTTAAGGCCTTCGTCTTGCGCCGGGCCTGGCACCATATATGGTCTCCCTGACACTGTCGAGGTGATGCCTGAGCACAGAGCCAGGAGTCGCCTCCTGAACACTGTCACCATTGGCCTCAGTCAAAAAAAGGTGACTTGGGGCTGGAGCACAGCTGCCGTACGTGGGACTGGCCCGGGTTCGAATCCCAGCTCCCGGGTGGTTCCCCAGGCCCCCCTGAGGACTAATCCATGAGCATAGAGCCAGGAGTAAGCCCTGAGCACCACAGAGTGTGGCCCCCAAACCAGGACCCCTGGGTGAGCTTCCCCCGAGGAAAGGAGCTTGGCGGGACCCTCACGCAGGGGGAGCCTGTTCTGGAGCTTCTTGGTTCCCCAGCAGTCGCAGGGTGCGTGTGGGGCTGCGTGCAGACAGCCCCTCCCCGCCCAGTAGTCTGCCCGACCCGTCATTCAGCGTCGGGGGCTGCTTCATGGTATTTCTGGGGCTCCTGAGCCCGGTGGGTGCAGAGGCCGCGACTGGTCTGGCTCTGTCTGGGTGCTGGGCTGCGCCGGGTGTGATGGGTGAAGTGGGGGCGGGGACCCGGCACCTCGCGGAGGTCTGGGGAGCAGCGGGAGAGAGGGCTCAGGGGTCACACAGGTGTGTCCACCCGCAGTTGGGTCCAGGGCCTCAGTGGCCTAACGGGACGGAAAGGGGCACAGGCCAGGAGCCACTTTGCATTTCCGTCCCTGTGGAAGGTTCTAGAAAGCCCTTGGTGTAGCGCTAAGGCGGGAGTGGGGCCCGAGGAGCCTGGGGCGGGGGAGTTTTCTGGGCAGAAGCAAGGACTCCGCGTTCCACAGAGCTCCTGGCTCTCCCTCTGCTTGGCTGTGGGTTTTCCAGAACCTTCCTCCTGCTGCTGAGAGGGGGCTGGGGGTTGCCGTAGGAACCTCTGGATGCTGTAGCAGGGCACCTGTGAGTCTGTCGGCCTAGGGACGGGATGGTGGGAGGAGCCAGGACAAGCCCCCCAAACCCCTTCCTTCCCCCTCAGGCTTTGGGAGACTGGCCAGCCTCACCCTCCCAGACCCCCTCACCCGCCCTGTCCACCTGGCCAGCATCTCCCCCGTCACCGGCCCTCCTGCCCCTCCTCGCCCTGTTCTCGATCTTTCTCTGCCCTGGTACCTGGTGTTCCTAAGAGCCCCCCTGGCCTCCTCCCGCCACACGGCCACGGTCCCCTTCATGCCCCCTCGTTGTCGGGTAGCCGCTGGGGTCCCCAATAGTACCAGGACAGAAGTTTTCTACCTCCGAAGCCACCAGGGAACGGCTCAGTTCCAAAAGGCTTTTAATAGTACATAAAGCTCTAGCACCGCAATCCAATAGAATGGAAGACCTCTAGCTCTGGTCAGAACTTAGAGCATACACTTAGTGAATACTTAGAGCCCACGTCATCTACCAAAAGGATCCCACCAGAGAGAGTCCCACCAAAGTGGATCCCTCCAGAGAGAGAGGAGTCCTACCAAAGAGGAGAAGGCACCTCAAGGCAGTCCCCTTATATACCCAAAAGTAATCCTAACTTCAGGGAGGGTCCTGTCGACAGAGATCCCTAAACAGCTTCTAGACAGTAGATCACTTCACTTGATCACTTGAATCCCGTTACTCATCGATTTGCTCGAGCGGGCGCCAGTAACATTTCCATTGGACCCTATCACGTGCCAATGTAGCCCAATGGCATCTGGTTGATTCAGGAATATGAAGAGCCTCAAACCGTTCCTTCAGGGTCTTAACAAGGAAGTCTGACCATCTTGTAGGTGGGCGGCCACGTGATCTTTTGACATCCCGTGGGATCCAGTCGGTAACGGCTCTAGTCCAGCGGTTGTCTCCAAATCGCATTACATGTCCAGCCCATCTGATTTTCGATGCCTTGGCAAACGAGACAGCATCCCTGATTCTGGAATAGCGACGGAGGTCAGAACTCCGGATTCCCTTCTCTCACTTGAGTGAGACGTGATATTCCAAGCATAGCTCTTTCGATGCCTCTCTGGGGAGACCCGAATAGCATTCTCATCCTGCTTTCGTGAGGGCCCAGGTCTCTGAGGCGTATGTTAATGCAGGGAGAACGGTGGAGTCGAAGAGATGTGCCCGGAGCCGGAGGTTCTTTGTCCTTTTAGCTATTTCTTCGATGCCTTTGAAGGCATTCCATGCCGCTCTCTTCCTCCTGCGCAGCTCAGGTTTTAGGTCATTCATCATGTTGACTTCTCGACCTAGGTACACATAACTGCTGCATTCAGAGATGTTTGTTCCATTGAGAGAGAATGGGGCCTCTGGAACTAGTTCATTTCTCATGAACATAGTTTTCTTCAGATTCAGCTGTAGACCTACCTTTCCACATTCTCGGTCAAAGTCAGCCAGCATCTGTGCCGCTTGGCTAATGTTTGGTGTTATTAGAACGATGTCATCAGCGAAGCGGAGGTGGTGTAGTTGCCGACCATCTATCTTCACTCCCATTCCTTCCCATTCTAATTGTCTCATGATGTTCTCGAGGGTGGCACTGAAGAGTTTTGGTGAGATGGTATCACCCTGTCGAACCCCTCTTTTGACATCAATGATCACTTCTTTGTAGAATGGTGAGATCCTGGTGGTGAATCCATAATACAGCTCACGAAGGATCTTGATGTATTGGGTTTGAACACCCTGTTTGACTAGGGCTTCGATGACTGCTTCAGTTTCCACAGAATCAAAGGCTTTCTGTAAATCAATGAACGTGAGACAGAGCGGCATCTTGTACTCCCTACAAACCTCAATGAGCTTGGTTACTGTGTGGATATGGTCAATTGTGCTGAATCCTTTCCGGAAACCTGCTTGCTCGCATGGTTGACCTTCATCTAGTGTTCTGCTAATCCTGTTCAGGATGACTCGTGTAAACAGCTTGTAGATGACAGACAACAGGCAGATGGGGCGATAGTTGCCGATGTCATGAATGTCTCCCTTCTTGAACAGTAGAACTGTCCTGCTGGTTTTCCATTGGGAGGGCACCTTGCATTCGGACAGGTAGCGTGTGAAGAGCCGAGCTAGTGTATTGATGAGCACCGATGGCAGATTCTTCAGATGTTCGGGTCTGACTTTGTCTGGGCCTGGTGCTGTTCCCTTCTTTACCGATGAGATGGCATGTCTTATTTCAGAAGGGAGAACGTTGGGAATGACGTATCCATCCTGTGGAATTTGGTATGTGGGCAGGTGGATGTGGCTATCAAAAAGATTTGAGTAGAAGTCTTGGATAATCTTCTCCATTGCCTTTCTGGAAGATGTGATAGATCCATCAGGGCGTCGGAGGGCAGTCATCTTGGTCTTATAGTTGGCGAAGGACAGGCGGGCAGTGCGAATACTTTTCCCGGCTTCTGCTGCATCTTCCAGTATTTCTGCTCTTCTGTCTTTGAGGTCTGCTTTTTATCGCTTCTCTGCACTGTTTAGCAAGCTTGGACGTTAGCATTTGGTCCCCTGAGGCTCGCGCCTTGCCACGTTGGCGAATGAGCTCGAGAGTTTCTGAAGACAAGCGTCTCTCTTCTAGACAGTAGAAGAGAGTAGAAAGGTGTACCACTCCCTACTACAGGTCTAAACAAATGATTATGCCAAGGACTAATCCCTTCTTCAGAGATTATGAGATTATCTCTTATGTAAAACACTGGAGAGAGAGGGGAGGGGGCTGGTATAAAGCGATCACATCTTAATTTCATGGGCTTCATGTAATCAGATACATGGGGCAGAACTGCTCCCCATTCGGCAGCGTGGTTCATCTGTAAATGAATGAACTGAGACCCTACCTAGTACGAGAGTATCCCACCCACACGACAGAGCCTGGCAAGCTGCCGGTGTCGATTCAATATGCCAAGTGCAGTAACGATGATGGACCTCATCCCCATGATCTGTCGTGGTTTTTGTAAGGATCAGACGCCCTAGAGCTACACTAGCATGATGTGGGCTCCCAGCCAGGGGCTGCCCCAGGACTGAGCTGTTGAGACCAGAGCGGGCTGAGCCCTCATGGGGAGGACTGTGCCTCGGCCGCCCCAGAGCAGAAACTGAGGACCCCAGCCCTTGCTCTCCCTCAGAGCTGGTGCCTCCAAGCTTCCATGCGGGCTGGGTATAGCGTCCCTGGGAAGGGACCGGGGACAGTGCCCTCAGCTGTCGCTCACTGGCCTCCAGGGCTCCTCTGGGCTAGCGAGAGCCTCAGCCGCTGCCCCAGCCTCCCCTTGCTGATCCATGCGCTGTCCTGCAGGAGCTGCCCGGCCTGCTGGCTCCTGCCCCTCCCTCTGGGGCGCCTGGGCACAGCCCCAGGGGGCCATCGCCCGGCCTCCCCATTCCTAGGGTGTTGCGTCCCCTTCCCCGACCGTACCAGGGTCCTCACCTGGAGCCCCAACGGCCCTTAGCGCTGCCCTGTGGGAGTCAGGCTGCTCCCAACTCAGTGTGGCTGGCTGAGAGCCAGCAACGCTATAACCAGCCCCAGCTCTGAGACCCGAGGTCAGTGTGAGACCAAGAGGTCAAGGTGAAGTCAAGGTCAGGCTCCCTTCTGAGGGCGGGAGGGAATGTCTGTCCCCAACTACTGTGTGTGCCTGTGTTTGTGCTCTCTGTTTGTGCTCATGTGTGTCTGTGTGTTTGTGTGCTGTGTGTGCGTGCTCATGTGTCTATGTTGTGTGCTCTGTGTGGATGTTCGTGTGTCTGTGCTCTGTGTGAGTGTGCAGTCATATGTGTCTGTGTGCTGTGTGTGCATGCTCGTGTCTCGTGTTCTGCGCATGCGCTCATGTGTGTCTGTGTTCTGTGTGTGCACGCTCGTGTGTGTCTGTGTACTCTGTGTGTGCACGCTTGTGTCTGTGTTCTGTGCATGCGCTCATGTGTGTCTGTGTTCTGTGTGCACGCCGTGTGTATCTATGTGCTGTGTGTGCACCTCGTTTGTGTCTGTGTGCTCTGTAAGTGCACATTCGTGTGTGTCTGTGTGCTCTGTAAGTGCACACTTGTGTGTGTGTCTGTGCTCTGTGCATGCTCATGTGCGCCTGTGTGTGCGCCTCATGTGTGTCTGTCTGTGTGCTCTGCGTGTTTGTGTGCTGTGTTTGTGTGCTCTGTGTGTTTGTGTGCTCTGTGTGCGTGCGCTCATGTGTGTCTGTGTGCTTGTGTGTGTGTTAGACTGCTGTGGCCTGATGAGGCGCAGCCCATGCTGGACACTACAGCTGAGGGGGCAGTTGGGATCCAGGTCAGCCCCCGCCCTCTGGGAGAACAGCAAGCAGCCAGGCCTGGGGTGGGTGGCGGCCCCCAAGTGTCTGCCGGAGTACGGGGCTGAATCTGCTGGGTGCAGCCAAGAGAGCGGAGCACATGTCCCTCTGCTGGGGGCCCTTGTCCCCGCACCGCTTCCCTGGGCCCTGCCCGACCCCGACGGTCAGTGTGTGTGTGACTCCAATCCTGCACTTAGCTTGGCTCTGTACAGACCCCCTGGGGTGGGGGCACCGCAACAAGCTTCAAGGTAATAGGCTCAGCTGGTGGGGGATGGATTCTGGAGCACTGTATTGTAGAGACCAATTACGAACATCCTTGTAATTCTATATATCACATGGTATAATAAGGATTGGGAAGATGAAGGAGAGACGGAGAGAGAGAAAGGGAGCAAAGGAAGAAATGCCTGCTCTGGAGCTGGGAGAGGGGGTATTTGGGGACATTGGTGGTGGGAATGGGGCACTGGTGAAGGGATGGGTGCTGGAACAATATATGACTGAGACCCCCAAAAATAAAAGGTAATGGGCTCAGACCCCGTGCGTTGCTCCCCCGGCTTGTCTCGATGCCTTAGTGTGGCCGGAGAACACAGCGGTGCTGGGACCTGGGCGCCCACGCCAGCCCTGGAGGTCGCCTCCTTTCTGCAGGTCCCTGCCCTCGCCGCTCCTGGGCTTGCGTGCCCTCACTCGCCACACCCGGAGACAGGCTCGGTCTCTCACCCCACCGGCCGCAGTTTGTCCCCTGACACTACTAGGGACTCTCTGACAGGGGCTGGGGAGAGGGAGTGGGTAGGAGCCAGGCCCGAGCACCCCGGGCTGTGTGGGGGCAGGTGACGGGTGGGGTTGCATTCACGCTGCCTTCATTTGGTTGGTGTTGGGGCCACACCTGGCGGCGCTCAGGGCTCTGCACTTAGGAATCTGCCCTGGCGGTGCTTGGGGACCCTGCAGGAGGCTCCGTGCTATCGCCTCCGGCCCTTGGACCTCGTTTGTTTGGAGGGGTGGGTATGCCTGTGTCTGTCGGAACAGGTCAGGGAGGTGGGCTCCAGGCTCCAGGGCTGGGAGGCTCAGAGTTTGCTGGACCCTCGGGCGGGTGCAGCTGGACACAGAGGCTGCAGGAAGGCCCGGGCCAGCGCTCTGCCCAGTGAGCTGGGACCGCCAGCTGAGAGTCTCCACTCACCTCTGCAATACCTGAGCGGGCAGCTCCACAGTCGTCTCTCTGCTGCCCTATGATGCTCGTCCAGCAGTTGTGGCACTGCCCTGGGGCCCACAGGCCCCCAGCAGGTTGTAAGCAGCCCACCTTGGGCAGGTTAGCCAAATGGGGGGCAGTCACCATCCAGAGTGGGGGGTCTAGGGGTGGCCCTGAGACCGTAAGGGACCTTCAGATGAGGACTCGTCCCTCTAGCACCATATATCCCGTTGCCCTGTTTTATCCAGGCTCAGTTTACACGGGGCTGGCCCGCCCCGGTTCCTTAGCCCCCATCCACACTTGAGCCCTTCCACACTAAGCAAACCCCGCGGCAACACGGTTGTATGCGTGAAGCCCGGCAGGATTCCGCTACCTAAGCCAGGAGACATGCCTCGGACCCCAAGTTTATCCAAATCTGGGCCTCTGTTGCCCCTCAAGCGATGGGACAGCTGGGGTCGCCATCCACTCAAGCTGCAGCCAATCCTGTGTCCTGCACTGAAATGCCCCCTCCCGAAGTGACACATATGCTCGCTCATTGGCCAGAACCAATCATGTGACCCCCACAAGGCCGCTCTGGAAGTTCTGTCCAACCTTGTGCCCAGAAGTGGGTGCCACCCGCAGTGGCACCTCTAACCGGAACCTTCCCCTCTTCATGTTTCTGACCTTTCTGGGCTTGTCCCCAGCCAGCAGGGTTTCAAGTGGTCGGGATGCCCATGGCCCGGAGGCCCCTGATGTGGGTGATATCATTGGACGTGGTTCTGTGCATTTCGTCCTGTTTAGTGGCCTCGCTGGGCTAAAGGGCTGGACAAGTCTCCTGAGTTCTGCTCCGAGCTGGCCTGTACGCTGAGGCCCGAGTCCGCGTGGTCTGCTCCCAGCTAGGCTGTGCGCCAGGCCTGAGTCTGCGGGTCTGGGGGACCGCCAAAGCTGGGCTGTGCGCTCAGGCCCGAGTCCGCGGTCTGCGGGTCCCCCAGAGCTGGCCTGCGCTCAGGCCCGAGTCCGCGGGTCTGCGGGTTCGCTCAGAGCTGGGCTGTGCGCTCAGGCCTGAGTCCACGGGTCTGCGGGTCCGCCAGAGCTGGGCCAGCGCCAGGCTTGAGTCCGCGGGTCTGGGCGGTCCCCCAGAGTTAGGCTGTGCGCTCAGGCGGGGGTCTGCGGGTCCCCCCAGAGCTGGGCTGTGCGCCAGGCCCGAGTCCTGGGTCTGCAGGTCCCCCAGAGCTGGGCTGTGCGCCAGGCCCGAGTCCGCGGGTTCGCGGGTCCCCCCAGAGCTGGGCTGTGCGCCAGGCCCGAGTCCGCTGGGTTCGCGGGTCCCCCCAGAGCTGGGCTGTGCGCTCAGGCCCGAGTCCGCTGGGTCTGTGGGTCCCCCCAGAGCTGGGCCAGCGCCAGGCCCGAGTCCGTGGGTCTGCGGGTCCCCAGAGCTGGGCTGTGCGCTCAGGCCCGAGTCCGCGGGTCTGCGGGTCCCCCAGAGCTGGGCTGTGCGCCAGGCCCGAAGTCCGCGGGTCTGCGGGTCCCCCAGAGCTGGGCTGCGCGCTCAGGCCCGAGTCCGCTGGGTCTGTGGGTCCCCAGAGCTGGGCTGTGCGCCAGGCCCGAGTCCGCGGTCTGCGCGGGTCCCCCAGAGCTGGGCTGTGCGCCAGGCCCGAGTCCGCGCCACTTTTCAGTCCTTTGCACCGGTTGGCGCTCAAGAGTGCCGCACTTCAGAGTCACAAGGCTGCTTCATCAGCCTTTCGGTCATGTGGGGAGGTGGGGGGCCAGCACTGCAGCCCCTGCCTTAACTCCGGCCGCTGCTTCCCATTACCTTGGTAACTGGAAGCCAGTTACTGAGAAACGGGAATTGGGTCAGGAGCTTTCGCAATATCCTCCCTCCCTGTCTGGGGCAGAGGGTGATGGGGTGATCTTCCGTGCCCAGCCTGCTGACCCTCATGACCCCCCTTTTGACCCTTTGCAGTGCAGGGGTGCCCTTTTTGGAAGGGAGAGGCCCGCTCTGCCCCGCCTTTGGAACCACAAACCCCGCGCTTCTCTGAGGCCATGATGCCCCGGAGAGACCAGCTCTGGGGGCTGGTTGCTGTGCCCACACCTGAACTCTCCTGGCACCGGAGGACTGCTGTGTGCCACAGTGCCCACTTGGCATCCAGCGGGTCCTGTTTGCACCTTGAGGGCTGCAGAGCTTTGGTCTAGGACCCTCCAGTTGAAGTCGCGGCTGCAGGCCAACGCTGCGCAGGGCGGTGGGGGAGAAGCCCAGCGTGCCCTTGGGGTGTCTCCAGGCTGTGTGGCTTTGGCAGAGGGGAGTCTCCGCCCTGCTCAGCGGCTGTTGGTGCTGGGACCTCGCCCTGACTCCGAGCCTCCTCTGCCTCCCGCCCCAAGGGCTTCTCCTGCTGGGTTCCGACACGCGTGGAGTTGCTGTGAGCGCAGCTTCCCGCGTGCGTGGGGGCTGTTACCCGGCGCTTTGCTCTGGCGGCATGCTTTGAGGAGTCTGCTAGCCCCGGCGACCTTGGCTTTGCAGACTTAAGATTCTGGCCTCGCCGGAAGCTCGCAGCACAAGAACGTCAGGGAAATTTCCACTGGGCAGTCATCATGCCGGCAGGAGGAAGAGGGAAATACAATAGCTGACATTTCTGGAGGGCGCTGTGGACGAGAAACACCCCTCTGTCCCTCGCATTTCTCCTTCCTTTCCCCTGCCCCAGCTGGGCTCTAGACGCTGGTGATAGTCTGTGGGCGGGATGGTGGGAGACCCCCACACCTGCCAGGCTTTCTGCAGTCATGTCAGTCCTGACGCCTGCCCGTCCGGAGAGCAGGTCCGTAGGTTAGGGCTCAGCCCCCACTGCCCCCTCCACCTTGCACCTTCAGCCCAGACCTCAGCAGTCCCCAAGACACCGTCTTGCATTTGAGGGGTTCACAGGACCCAGGAGAAAAGCTTGTTGGTAGGATTTGACAAGGGGTACAGGCGGAGGCCCAGAGGGGAGAGGGGATTGGACCCGAAAATGGTGAGGCGTCTGTTCCATTTCCACCCCCTCACTGCCTTGGGCTCGCCTGCTGGAAGCTGCCTTAACCCTGAGCCCCTGAGATTTCCTGGGGGGCTTCACGCAGGAGGTGTGGTCTATCTTTGACTCGATTACCCTCCTCCGGGACGGTGTCAGGCTTCTCAGAGGGCCCCCACTCCTGCTCCCCGCCCCTCCTGTACGCTGGAAATCCCCATGGGTGCTGTTCAGGGCCATATTCGAGGCCCCTGTGAGAACAGACAGAACCAGTGTGTCAGGCTCTGGCCACAGCCTGGCCATGCGCATGTGAGCTGGGAGGGTCCTGAAAGCCCAGGGGGTCGTGACCTTGGAGGGGGCAGCCAGTAGCTGCCTGTGGGAGCTCCTTGGAGAACTGTAGGCCCTTCCGGGCCCGACCTCTCCCTGCAGATGACGCCGCACTCCGCATTGGGGAGGGGGCCCCCGCAGCCCCCAGCGGCCCCCACCTGCTTCCCCCGCTGCCTCCTCGCTGCCCCTCTGAGACTCAGCGGCCCAGTGACCTTCCTTCTCACTGGTCCATCCTAGAAGCCCCCGGACAGCCCCGTGAGGTGTGAGACTTTGAGCTCTTGCTTGGCCAGTGGGGGGGGGGGGGGCGGGGAGGAGCTGGTGGCAGCCGAGCCGGGCTGGGTCTCTGCAGCCTATGGGGCCTACCCTTGTCCCCCTGTCCCGGACAGGAAGGCACAGAGCCAGGCAGGCTCGCCTGGGACGCCTGGTGGGCCCAAGGCCTGGGCAGGGTCTGTGTCTTGCAGAAGTCAGAGGTGACTGGGGCCACCAGGGCTCTGTGAGCCTTTTGTCCCCCTCCGGCCAGCCCTCCCTGCTCTGGCCAGTGCTCCCCGCTGGGGACAGTGCGTCCTTGTCTCTGAACTTGCAGGGGCCTGGGTGGCATGGCTTGAAAGCAAGGCTCCCCCCGGAGCCCCCGGCTCTGTCCGCCTTTCATGGAGACGTCCGGTTATAGGCCGAGGGATCAGTTAGACAGATCCCGTCCTGGGGAGGACAGCGAGAGCCTGGGAATGTTCCCTGCTGGGGCAGGAGACAAAAGGGCCTTAGTGAAGTGCTCCCGTCTGGAGCACAGAGGTGCCCCCACGCTCCTCCTTCCCAGGGCTGCCCCTGCGTGTCGGGGGCCCGGAGCCTGCCGCTCTCCTTCCCAGCCCGGCCCGGGAGCAGAGCAGGACCTGCTGTGGGGCCACGTTGAGGCGCTGGCGGGAAATGCCAGAGCCCCGCTGTCCCCTGCAGAGAGCGCGCCTCCAGACGGCCCCTGCCGACCTGGACCCGCTCTGGCCCCTCCTTGTGGCCCACGAGATCCGGAAGCTTCTTGGTGGAGAGGAGCAGGGGTGGAGCAGGGCCCATGTCCCACGTCCAGGGTGGTTCTGTCCATCCACCTGTCCTGTTCTAGCGCCTCCCGGCCTAATGGCAGCAGATGGGGCTCGTGTCGGGGGCTCCCTGGTCGTGCCGGCTCCTCCCATGGTGCCCCCCTTCCCGCTCCTTCCCCAGCTCCGTGCCTTTGTGTTTCCTGGGAGCAGGGTCTGATGGGGTGTCGCAGGGAACCCTTGTGACCGGAGAGACCCTCCCTCTCCCTCCCATTGTTGGGGGAAACCGAGGCAGGCTGGGCTGCCCGTGCTGGGGCACCTTCCTGGCAGCTTGGCTCGGGCTGCTGTGGTGGCACCTGTCTTGGCACAGCCCCGAGCTCACTTTCCTTCCTGCGCTCTCTCTCGGCCTGGGCCTGCCGTGAGGGTAAAGGGGTCCCTCTCTCTCCCCTGTCCAGGGACCCAGATGAGAGACCAGCGGGGCCAGCTTTGGGAGTCTCTACACAGGCCAGTGTCGGGAGCCGCTGGGGTCCCCAACAATACCAGGAAGCGAGTTTCCTCCTACCTTCTACGCTGGTGGGGGAATGAATGAAAATTCAGGAATCCGGCGCAGTTTTAAAAGGCTTTACTATCACCGGTTCTGATATACAATCCAAGAACAGGAAAAACTTGGGACTCTGTTCCCGGCTGGGCCCTGGACAGGTGTAGGCCAAGATGGCAGCCACCATGTATTAAAGCCCAACAGAACGGAGAGGACGGAGAGAGGAAAACGCCAAGGGAAGCCAAAATGGCAAAAAAGGCCTTCTCTCTTTTCCCAGCTTATTTTATGGATAGAAATCCGCCAAAACTTCCCAGCCAGGCCCATCTGGGCTGGGCTATTTAGAGATGAATACAGGTAAACAACTCTATTGAAATGTAGCACTTTAGGTGGCCTTTTGGCTTTTGCTAGTGCCAGAACTGATTCAAAGCCTCCTAGCAGAGCTGGGAGGGGCTGCAAGCTAAGTGTAGCTGGAACTTAAAGTAGGGAGTCACCCAACAGGCCAGTCACCAAGGAAGGTGTTGTTGTGTTGCTGTTAGCATCGTCTTTCTGGGCAGTGAGTGGCAGGAGGCCTTAGGGCCTCACATAGAGCTGACCTGGTTTGAGGCTTGGTCCCCTGAGTACCGCCAGGAGTGAGCCCTGAGCACGGAGCTGGGAGTGAGCCCTGAGCACAGAGCCAGGAGTGAGCACAGAGCCGGGAGTCAGTCCTGAGCATAGTCGGGAGTCAGCCCTGAGCGCAGAGCAAGAGTCACCTCTGAGCACAGCCGGGAGTCAGCCCTGAGCACAGAGCCGGGGAGTCAGCCCTGAGCACAGAGCCGGAGTCAGCCCTGAGCACCACCAGGGCAAAACAACAGAAAAGGGAGAATTCAGGTCACAGCAGAAAACAGCGGTGCTTCCTGGAGGTGTACCTGACAGAGCATCCATGGGGGTGGGGGGTCAGGGCTTGTGTGCTTGCACTGGGACCCAAGTTTGACCCTCTGGTACAGCTGGGAGTGGCCTTGGTGACCCCAGCATTGTGGGGTCTAGCTTTGAATCGGCCCGACTGGTTGGCGGAGCATCTCTGGGAGTGGCCCCACGTCCCAAAGCACTGCCAATACAACAGAGCAAACTTGGGGGAACCCAGGGGTGGGAAGTGTCTGCGTCTAGGGTGAACTGTCCACCCCCTGGCCACTAGTGGGAACCTGGTTCAGGGACCCCCTCTCGTGGGCTGTGGCTGCCTCTGGAAATCCTGGGTGGGCCCTGGGAGCTCGGGCTTGGGTGGGTTCAGTCCACGCTTATCTCTTGGCCCTGTCCTTCCCAGGACAGCAGAGCAGGCCACGGAGCCTGGTGCCCGCTGAAACAGCCTCAAGTCGCAGAGGGAACCCTGGTCTTGGCCGTCAGGGTGGGCCGAGCGGTGACCGCCCTGGTCTGTCGTGGGTGTCTGGCGGCCGGAAGGGGCAGCTGCTCCCCCACCCAAGCTGGGGTGTGGGACTTGGGGCTGCCCCTGTGCCCCTCCTCCTGCTTTGCCCCTGAGAAGTCGGGGTGCCTGGGTGCTCGCTCGCCTCCATAAAGCTACGCTCTCAGCCACGTGCACCTCAGCTGGGCCACTCTGACACCCGACTCGGTGTCCACTGTCTGAGCCGCTGGGCAGCAGGGCCCACCCAGGAGAGTTCTAGGGCCTGAGGGGCTCATCCTGTTGCCCCGCACCCCCACCGCGTGCTCCAGGGGTGCGGGGTGGGATGGGTGGAGATTTTGTGGGCCTGCACTAGGATCTGAGTTTAACGCCCCTGTGTCCACTGCAGCTGAACCTGAATCGGCCCATCGAGGAGCAGGGCCCCCTGGACGTCATCATCCACAAGCTGACCGATGTCATCCTTGAGGCTGACCAGAACGACAGCCAGTCCCTGGAGCTGGTGTACAGGTTCCAGGTGAGTCGCCGCTGTCTGCCGTCCACGGCCGCCTGAGCCTGGGCACCCCTCCCTTCCGCCTCTGTTTCTGCCTGACACGGCTCAGTGCTCAGAGCCCTGCCTGGCCCCAGCATGGCCCCCTGTCCATCTACGTCCCCCATGTGCACGTAGCCACCCAGCCGTGATCCTGAGTGGGCATGCGTGAGAGGGTCCCCAAGCCGTGGGGTGTGGAACCCTCACTTACACCACCCCACCCAGGGACCCCTGTCCCCACCACTGACTTGGCCTGTGTCCTCTCGCGATCAGCGTGATCCGTAGCCCCAGAGGCGGCTCAGGGTCAGGGAGAGGCAGGCTAGTCGGTGAGGTCGGGGGTGCTGGCTGTGGTGTTTGGGGGGTGTGACGTCCATCTCTCCTTTTCGGGATGAAGGGCTCTCTCGCCTCCTGGCCGCAGAGTAACCCCCGACAGCATTTTCTTTCCACATGTTCAGTGTCGTGTCTCCCCCGTATGCACAGAGGCTGGGGGTGGGGGCTGTGGAGAGATGCGTGACCGGGAGCCCCCTCCCCGTTTGTTTTCTATTTTTTTTTTCTGTTTTTATTGTCACACCTGTTGATGCTCAGGGGTTACTCCTGGCTCTGCACTCAGGAATTACTCCTGGTGTTGCTCCAGGGGGACCATTCGGGATGCCGGGATTGGATCCAGGTTGGCTCTGCAAGGCAAAAGCCCTACCTGCTGTGCTATTGCTCCAGCCCCGAGCAATGGCTTTTCTTCCTTGCAAATGTGTGGGTTCCTTGAAACTTGGCTGCGGGACCCCCACGCCTGCAGTGCTTCATGGGGACCCCTGCGCCTGCAGCTCTGCCTGGCCACTGCTGCTTGTTTGCTGTCAGTGTGGGAGCCCAGCGGGGGTGGGCTGCTCCACTGGGCTCCTTTCGGTCTGGCCACCCCCCTCTCTCTGTTCCTGCTGGGCTTCTGGATACAGGACGGCGCCCCCCAGCCGGCTCGGTGCCCCGGTGGTGTGTGGCTTGGAGCAAACACCTCCCCTGACCTGGGGTGTTGTACTCCCTAGGCGGGGAGAACCTACACCTCTCTCTTGGGGGCCTGGGAGGCGTCAGCTATGGGGATCAGTGGAGGGGTCCCTAGAGTCTGTTCCACCCAGGGTGCCCACACCCAGCCTCCCCTCAGCACTCCTGAGTGGCCTCGGGTGACCTCCCAGACTGTCTCTTTCTTGGGGATCCATTTTCGCAGCCGTTTCTCCCCCAGCCCTCAGCGGATATCTGATAAGGCGCTGCATTTCCTCTTTGGTGAGGAGAACAATTCTTTGGGGAAAAGGGTGCCTGGCCGCACGTTTCAGGCCTCCCAAGAAAGGGAGGCAGAGAGGGGCTGGAGGAGCAGGTCGGAGTGAGGGGGCTCGGGTGCGGGCGGGAGAGGCCCAGCCCTGCCTGCCTTCAGGACGGACTTGGGGCTCGAGGTCAGAGCCAGGAGGGCCGAGGACCTCCACCGGGCCTGTTGTTTTCCGATTCCTGGTTTCATCTTTGTTTGTTCCTCACTGCGGTGCCAGGGAGCGAGCTCAGGGCTCAGCACGTGCCAGGCCGGTGCCCTCCCGCCGAGCTCCACTGTTGCCTCCTCATTTTGGGACGGCGGTGACCCAGGGCCCTGGGGAGGAGGGCGCACCACCGGCGCAGAGCCACGGCTGGGGTTTGCCAAGCTGCCTTCTGGGGCTTTCTGGGGAAGCTAGAGTGTCGAGGGGTCTCAGCTACCAGGCCGTCTGCAGGTTGGGTTTCTGAGATCTTCTGATGGCCCAATGGGGTGCCCTCACTGAACCCCCTGTTCCCTGCACGCAGCGGAGGGATGGGGGGGCAGGGCCTGTTGTATTGCCTCAGAAGCTGTTGTCATAGGGACGCCTCCCCAGGCTTTTATTTGATTTAGGTTTGGAGAATTGGCCTCCGGAGGGCTTGGCTTGGAGAATCACCGGATGATTCAGAGGTTTCTCTGTGCCAGCGCTCCTGGAGCAGCCGGGCGCCGCCACGGCTCTGCTGGAGACAGTTATCGGGAGTCGAACCTGGGCAAAGGTCCCTGTGGGGCTTGGGCGCCTCTGGGCACACTAGCAGCTTCCTCGGAGCCACGAGAACCTTCTCGCTGTGTCTCGGGGCCGGACTCCTCGGCCCCCCTCAGTGGCACAGGTATCGTGTTCCAGGGCCGGGTGGGCTGTCGGCAGGGGGTCTTCCTGGGCTTCCTCCCGAAGGAACTCAGGGTTGAGCCCTAAGTTGTTGGTGCTTCCCTGCATCTAGACCTGAAAGGAGAGCCCGGTCCCCGCGTGGGCCCTGAGCCCCTCATGTGAGCTGGGACAGACTGAAGACCAGACACGGGACTGCCCAGCAGGGAAGCTCTGGGGGGCACGTGGAATTGACCACACGGCCACACGCAGCGCCGTTAGCACAAGCCCAGATGTGCAGGCGTACGGCCCCGCCTGCTCACACTGTTTCTTGCCCTGCAGCTCTACCTGGTCACTGCCTGTCCTGCCACACAGTCCCCCGGCCCTGCGTGTCGGCCTCAGGGCTCCCCCTGCCTTCTCAGTGTTGTGACCGCAGAGGGCTTGCTCTTCATCTCTCTAGCTGGGGCCTGTCGCACCTGTGTCCCCTCAGAGTCGGCAGGTGGTCAGGCCCTGCAGACGGCGCCCATGTGCTCGGGGTGTGAGAAGGCATTGCAGGCTCAGACCTGCCTGCTGTGGGTGTCTGGGGAGTCTGGGCCACGGCCCAGGGCAGCAAAACCAGTGAGCAGCCCCAGGAGGGTCACAGCAGACCTGTGGCCTGTTGGGGGGCAGGTGGTGGTGGCCCACCTTGGCGGAGGAGCCTGTGCATTCCTGGCCGCTGTGGGGCTTGGTCCCTCGGCCAGAGGCCAGCATGAGCTGGTTGGGTCTCCCGGGAAGACGGAGCCTGGCTGGTCCTGCCTAGGGCCGCAGGAGATCGGGCAGTGAGGGCCCCGCCTGGAGTCTGCCCCCTCGGCTCTCCCCGTCCCCACCCGCCTCCTCCCCGTGACCAGCTCTGCGCCGAGCACGAACCCTCCCAGCCCAGGCCCTTCCCTCCCTCTCCTCTCGCTGCTCCCTCCTTCCTCCGCCCCTCTGCTCCCCTCCCTGCTCCCCGCGCTCAGGGTGATTTGGACCCAGCTGCTGAGCATCCTCTCCCAGGAAGGCGGCCGGGTGGCCCCACTGCTGCTGCTCCTTTCTTGCCTCTCCTTTGTTTTTTTTTAAATTTTATTATTATTAATAATATTTATTTTCTCAGGAATATAAATGCTCAGGAACTCAGGCTCTGCACTTGGGAATCGCTCCTGGCGGTGCTCAGGGGACCATATGGGATGCCGGGGATCGAACTTGATTTGGCCACATGCAAGGCAAACGCCCTCCCTACCCACTGTGTTGTCGCTCCGCCGCCGCCTCTCCTTTAAAGGGGCCTCCTGGAGTCTCTAGTGCAGTCAGCTAAGTGCTGTGACACGAGTCAGCCTCACAGGTCCTTGTCACCTCCAGAGAAACTGCCCCTAGCGCCTTCAGCTTCCGGCCAGCCCTGTCGGGAGATGGAATCCTGCCCTGTCCTGAGTCCCAGGTCTGCCCCAGCAGGTGCCAGTGTCCCCGTCAGCCAGTGCCCAAATTGGACCGCCCCCCACTGGTGGACATGTGGGCATTTGTGTGTGTTGGCTGCTGGGGCTCCTCTGCTGTGCCCATTGACTGTGCATCTGCATGGCAGAGCAGGGGCTGTGTGCGTGTGCTTGTCTCTGCAAGTGACTGGGTGTGGCTGGCTGTGACTACGTGTGCATGTGTGTGCGTGTGTGTGTTTCTGAGGGCTGTAGCCACTGGTCACCAGTTTGGCTTGTGATGGCCGTGGGCTGTGGTGACCCAGCTGCAACCAAAGCTTTTCCTTTCCACTGTTAGTAGTGAGGGTCCCTGTTGGCACTGCTGTGCAGTACGGCTGTGCAGTGCGGCTGTGCAGTGCGACTATGCGGTTGTGCAGTGCGGCTGTGTGGCTGTGCGGCTGTGCAGTGCGGCTGGGCGGCTGTGCAGTGTGGCTGTGCGGCTGTGCAGTGTGACTGTGTGGCTGTGCAGTGTGGTGGTGCTGGCTGTGCAGTGTGGCTGTGCGGCTGTGCGGTTGTGCAGTGCGACTATGCGGTTGTGCAGTGCGGCTGTGCGGTGCGGCTGTGCAGTGTGGCGGCTGCAGTGCAACTATGCGGTTGTGCAGTGCGGCTGTGTGGCTGTGCAGCTGTGCAATGCGGCTGGCGGCTCAGCGGTGCGGCTGTGCAGTGTGGCTGTGTGGCTGTGCAGTGCGGCTGGGCGGCTGTGCTGTGTGGCTGTGCAGTGTGGCGGTGCGGCTGTGCAGTGTGGCGGTGCGGCTGTGCAGTGTGACTGTGTGGCTGTGCAGTGTGGCTGTGCGGCTGTGCAGTGCGGCTGTGCTGTGTGGCTGTGCAGTGTGGCGGTGCGGCTGTGCAGTGTGACTGTGTGGCTGTGCAGTGTGGCGGTGCGGCTGTGCAGTGGCGGTGTGGCTGTGCAGTGTGGCGGTGCGGCTGTGCAGTGTGACTGTGTGGCTGTGCAGTGTGGCTGTGCGGCTGTGCAGTGCGGCTTGTGCTGTGCGGCTGTGCAGTGTGGCGGTGCGGCTGTGCAGTGTGACTGTGTGGCTGTGCAGTGGCCGTGCGGCTGTGCAGTGTGACTGTGCAGCTGTGCAGTGTGGCGGTGCGGCTGTGCAGTGTGGCTGTGCAGTGTGGCTGTGCGGCTGTGCAGTGTGGCGGTGCGGCTGTGCAGTGTGGCGGTGTGGCTGTGCAGTGTGGCTGTGCGGCTGTGGTGTGGCTGTGCGTCTGGCTGGTGTGTCCCTGCAGTCATACCTCCCCGTGCTTGTGTGCCCACAGAGGGGCTGAGTGTTCTCCTGGTCACTGAATGGTGCCAGGCCATGGTAGGAGGCTGAGCCCACCACCGCTCTGAAGCCCCCGACCAACCCCATCTCTGGGAAGCTTCGGGCACCATCTTGCCTGCCCTTTGGCAGCCTTATATCTGCTGAGGCGGCCCCCCATACCTCCCCACTCCCTGGGCTCCCAGGCCTGCTGACCCACAGAACGAGGAGAGCGTTGTGGGGACGGGCCCGGGAGGCAGGAAGGGCCCGTGTGTGCCCCCGCCGTGGCCCCCTCCTTTCCAGGGGCAGCCAGCTGTCGGGATGCGCGAGGACAGCCACCCGTCATGGTGTCCGCTGCCCCCAGCCCATCTGCTGTCCCCAGGGCCCGTGGCAGCAGCTACAGGCGCAGACTCTACCCTGGAGCTGTAGGACATAGTGTCCACGTGTCCCTGAAGGGCAGCTCCGCATCAGTGCTGACCGCGCGCATTTGCATCACGGAAGCACAGTGGTGCTGTCTGAGTCGGTGATGTCCTGCGTGGGGCCGGCTGACAGTGTGACCCTTCGGGCCTGGCGGGCCTGCACGGTGGAGATCTCGGCCGGGCTTTATCTCTGAGGCAGGAAGCCCGCCTCCATTCCTCCCAGGCTGTTGGGCCACCCTGACTCCTGGGCTTGCAGGATGCTGCCCACGAGGAAGCCGGGTGCTTTCCTGCCGCTGCAGGTGGCCCAGAGGGAGGGAGCCGCCTGCCACGCCTCGCCCTGGCACGCATCTTTTGGGATCTGCATCGATCTGTGAGACCGTCAGCAGGTGCCCCGTGGGGCTGAGTCACTCCTGCAGTATGTGATCAAGCGCCCGTCTGCCGGGCCATAGAGGGCAGCGAGAGCAGGAGAGCTGACTGTCGGACCCCGTGGAGAGGGCAGGAGCGAGAGTGTGTGTGTGTGTGTGTGTGTGTGTGTGAGAGAGAGAGAGAGAGAGAGAGAGAGAGAGAGAGAGAGAGAATGTGCGTGTGCATGCCCATGTGTGTGCGTGCATTTGTTTGTGTGCATGTAAGCAGGTGCTTGCATGAGTGCACTCGTGTGTGTGTGTGTGTGTGTGTGTGTGTGTGTGTGTGTGTGCAGGCAGGACTAAGATAGTAAGCCACAAGGGCCCGAGGGAAGAGAAGCGTGATCTGTAACCACAGGGACTTCTGGGAAACAGAAATTCCCGTCCCGGTCTCCCCTCCTGCGGCCTCTCTGAGTTGTTGACCCGGCAGTGTGTCCTGACTGGCCAGAGCTGTAGGATTGTGGGGGCTGTTGGCCGGGTGCAGCACTGGTCCCAGGCCGGCACAGGCTGTGGCCAGGATCAGCTGGGCAGGCGCAGACACACAAGACACAGGTGGGGTTTGGGGTGGGGGCCTGGCTTGTTCTGGGGTGCGAAATGGACTCTGGCTATGGGTGCTTGGCTGAGCAGCTTCAGGGGAGAAGGTGTACTGCGCCCCAGTGCTCTGGCGGTGCCGGAGGCTTAGGAAGGAGAGTGTGGCCATGACCCCCCAATTCTGCTCAGCTCTTGGCTGTATGGGCTGTGTGGGGCCACTGTCACCAGAGTGGGGTCCAGCCCCCAGCCTGCAGCCCCCACCCCGCCCTGGAGGATGCGCATGGCCGCAGGGTCTCTGTGCCCAGGAGATCTGAGGGGTTGGGGTTCCCCGCCAGCCTCTTACAGTCAGGAGATGAGGAAGGTGCATGTTGGGTACCAAGGAGGAGGGGCGAGGGGAGTTTCGGGGTGCCGGAGGTCGGTGGGGTGTCTCTTGGAACCCGACTGTGCTCCTGAGCCATGGGGGTGCCCCCTCCCACCCTGCAGAGCCAGTGTTGGCTGGACTCTGTTTGGAAAATGATTTCTGCCCACCGGGCTCGGTGGGTGATGACCAGACCACCAAGCCGAGACCCTGGGTTCCGGGCGAGGGCAGGAGGGTGCGGTGAGCCTGCCCTGTTCCCCTGCATCTACCGCGAGCCTGTGTCCGTCCACTGCTGGAGGTGTTGCTAATCGGTTTAGCTTGGCACAGAGTCAGGGTGTGCTGGCAAGCCCAGAGTCTGCCGCTGCTTCCTCCCGCTGCCCAGGGCGGCTGTGCCAGGCTTCCCTGTTCTGACCTGCCGTCCCAGCTCCCGCTGTTCTGGCTATGAGGCTGAAGAACCCACCGGCCAGGGCACCCATTGGTGGTAATTTTCCTTTGGCCTGCTGTGCCAACCCAAGATGGTGCCGTGCCAAAGATCAGGCTGTGTTTTGGTCCTTCTGCACCTGCTGTGCCTGGCGCCCACGCCTGCTGGCCGACCCTGCAGCTGACCCAGGGCAGGGCACCAGCCTCCCGCTCTCTGCCCTGGCCCCACACTCCTACCCTGTGCCTCACTGGCCCTCCTTCCCAGCTGGTTCACTGTTGCTTCAGGGCCAAGTCCACTCTCCGACTGACCGTCTGGGCTTCCACACAGCCCCCCTTGGCCGCCCCACCCCAGACTTTGCCTTTGCCATCCTCTGCTTGCAGTGACCCTCAGCGGCCAGGCTCCACGACACAGAAGCCCCTCGCTCGCAGCCTCCCCCCAACTGTCTGCATACGCCGGGGTCCCTGCTCCTGTCACCGAGACTCGCCCCAGTGAGGGTGAGCAGCATGTCGCATTTTGCAGGCACACAGTACGTGTACACACACACACACACACACACACACACACAGCGGAGCATATGCAGACACATGCACATATGTAGGCACAGACATACACACGGGCACACATGCAGACACACATACACAGGCACACAAACTCAGGCACATGCAGGCACCCGGCACAACTCATACACAGGCACCCAGCACATACACACACAGACATGCACACTGGTGTGTACACACACACACACAGACACGTGCACACACAACGGTGTGCACACTCGAGGCGCACACACACTCCCGGGTGCCCAGGCTGAGCGCTGGTGTTTAGCCCCGGAGCCGCAGGTGCTGGGGCTTCCCAAGGCCTCCCAGGGCTCTTGCAGGTGCCGGTTCAGCTGTTTGCTGCGGCGTGGCGGATGCCGTGTCTCCCAGCCTTGGTGGACGTGCAGCTTTCTGGCCTCAGCCTTCGTGGCTTCGTGGCTTTGGTGGCTGCCTTAGGCTCCTTCCACATAGCAGGCCTGGCTGGCCACGCTCCTGGCCCCCTCACGGCCCTTGCACGGGTTGTGGAGCTGTGATCACACACATGCAGCTTGGGCCTTCCCGCCAGCCCTGCTCCTCCGCTCGTCCCCTCTGTGGCGGCACGGGCTGGTCCAGGGCTTCCCTGGTGTCCGAGGCTCCGCCCCAAGACCGCGGGGACGAGGATGTCTGGCCGGGTGCACCCGTGTGTCTCCGGTGGGTGGGAGAGGGCCCAGCCTCTGGCCAGCCGTGTGGCCCCTTGAGAGCCTCTGAGGAAGGACGTGCAGGGACGGCAGTTGGGGGCCTGGGGCTCCCCTTCCCCTTCCCTGTCCGCTCTGCAAGACGGTTGTGGTCAGGTCCTGCCACAGTGACAGTCCCCGTAAAGGCAAGTCTGTGGTCCTTGTCTTGGCCTTGTGCCGCCCCAGATGCAGGCCTGGGCTGAGCGTGGCCGCACAGGGGAAAGGCCGGCCGAGTCCAGGCCTTGTGGACAGCGCTCGGGAGCTGAAGAGCGTAGCTTCCGCCGCAGCCGCTGTCTGGTGAGAAGTGGTGAGCTAGGCCCCCAATGCGCTCTGAGCCCCGATTCTCGGTGTGTGCAGTGGACGAGCCCTTGGGGCCCGCGTGGGGGAACCAGCGAGTCTGCTCCTGCAGAGATGTGGCTCTAAGGGTCTACACGGGTGGGCCGGCGCCTGTACCCCAAAGCTCCTGTCCCGGCCTCACCTCCTTGCACCCCTCCCCCGCACCCTTGCTGTCAGGCCTGGGGAACCGGGAGCCTCCCGGCTTCTCCACCCTACACGAGAAGACCCGCAGGGGCACCCCTGGAAGGTCGTGGTGCCGAGGAAGCCTGAGGTGCCCCTGTCCCGTCAACCCCATCGTTAGCTTTTTGTTGTTGCTGCTTTTAGCCTTGCCCGGCGGTGCCCAGGGCTTACTCCTTGCTCTGTGCTCAGGCTCACTCCTGGCAGGGCCTGGTGTACCCACGATCATGGAGATCAGACCTGGGTTGCAAGTGCCTTACCTGCTGTACTGTACCCCCACCCCCGCTTCTGTGCACAACTTAAGTAGCCCTGGACAGCCTGTCTGCGTCTCCCCACTTCAGCTGGTAGGGGGAGTTCTGGGAGTGCTCCCTGGCCTCCCCCATCCTCAGGCTCCACCGGCAGCCCTTCCCGCTCTGTGGCCACAAAGCCGAGCTCCCCTGATGGGCCCTTATCTATCCCCAGCCCCACGTGGACATCGTGAGGGGTTCTGAACCCCCGTGGGTCAGCTCCTGAGCTTGCGGCCAAGCAGGACCCTGGCTGGGACAGCCCTTCTCTGGGGGAGGTGGGAAGGAATCACACGCCTCATTGACTTATTGATTTTTCTGTCCTTGAATTAGTGCGGGCTGCGGGCTGGGGGCCCGGAGATGACCTGCTCAGGCCCGCGGGGCCTGGAGGGAGGAGCTGGCCGTGCAGTCCCCAGCTTGCCTGTGGCTGTCACTGAAGCAAGACATACACTTAGGAACACAGCCGCGGGAGGGGAGGGGCCTGGCGCTTTGTGGGGGAGCCCCAGGTGTGATTCCTGAGACATCATGGCACCCCAAGCAATGCCAGTGGTGACTCAGCTCCTACCCCGCCGTCCCCCAGAACCACCCGTAAGAGCAGAGAGTCTGCTTTGAGCAGCTCCATGCTGCTTCCCTGCACAGCAGGTACCCAGGGGGCTGGGCTGCCGCCCAGGGTGACTCATGGGGCCCTGCCCCACCCTGTGTCTTTGGTTCCTTCTCCTCCCGCCCTGGCCCCTCCCTCATGCCCGGTGTCTGTGCCCACCTGTACGACCTGCAGACGTGCAGAAGCCACGCTGGATGCCTGTTGCTCCCGGCTTCTCTGCCAGGCAGCCTGGAGGCCTGTCGCGGGTCTCCACAGATGCCCGCCAGTGGCTCAGGAGCAGCCTCCTGCTCTGTGTTGGGGGGGGGGTTAGGGGTTAGGTTTGTTCCAGCAGGTGTCGGTGCACGCTAGGCGGGCCCTTCCTGAGTCCCTGGGCTCCCCAGCCCTTGCCAACTCCTTCACCCAGCTGGGTGTCAAGCTGGTTTGGTAGGTGGCTGGTGAACAGTAATGAATTTTGACTGATTAGCCTCATTGGATTTGCTTTCTTTTGCGTTTCCCTCCTGGTAGCCGCCTCGCGCCTCCTTCACCGTGTTGAGTGTTTGAGCCCCCTGTGGCTCGGTGTGGGTGTGTGGAGGTGAGAGCCGGAGGAGCTGGTCACTCCTCACCCCTGCTTCCTTCTACAGGATACAGGAGCCCGGAGAATGCTCCTCCCCGCAGCCCCGCCGGGAGCCCCAGCCTGGACCTCGGTCACCTTTAAGCCGAGGTCATGGAGTCCGTGTCTGAGAGGGGAGCCCCTAGAGAAGTGAGGGGGACAGAGGTGTGGGGTCAGAGCAGGGTGATGGCAACAGGGTGCAGCCTGGACCTGCCATGTGCGAGAGTGCGTATGCCGTATGGAGTGGAACTGTGTGTGCGTGAGAGTGCATGTGTGTGACTGTGCAAGGGACTGGTGTGTGCATGCGCCCAAATGTGTGCGGAGTGTGTGCATGTAAGCGACTGAGTGCACGTGTGTACATGTGTGCAGCTGTGCGAGGGTGTGAGTGAGTGTGACTACGTGCGAGTCTGTGTGTGTCTGTGCGGGACTGAGCGTGTGTGCACACATGTGGGTTGGGTATTGGTCCGTCCCGACACGAACCGGGTCATCCGGAGCAGGGCTGACCACAGCCACCGCCGCGCTCAGGGCTGGCGTGACTCGGGCCTCCTTCCGTGCCCACCGCCCCTGCCAGGGATTCTTCCCGCCCTCCCCTCCGCAGCCCCCGCCTGGCCCCAGCTCATTTTCCTCCGAGTGCGGGTTTCCGCAGAGAAGCTATGGAGAGGGAAGGCGGGTGGAGTCAGGCCGTGTTCGACCTGTGGCCCCGCGCTGACCCATCTGCACCTGGACTTCACGGAGGGCACTTTTCGTGACCCCGTGATCAGTTTAGGGACCCCCACTTTAAGAATCTGGGATCTGGGGGGTCCCTGGCTGCCAGTGTGAGCCCCCATTACCCCAGGACCCCACTCTCAAAAATTACTTAGTCTTTTTCTTTCGCTTTATTTTTTTGCCCCTCGAGGGCCCTCCACACCCGATGGTGCCCAGGGGTTACTCCCTGCTCCTGCTCAGTGCTCGGGGGACCCTGGGCAGCGCCGAGAGACCTGGGTGAGCCCCGTGACAGGCGAGCGGCTTTCCCGCTGTGCTGCCACTCCGGCCCACACCCCTTGCTCGCTGCTGCCTGCAGCTCCCTGTGCGGCGTTGTGAGGCGCTAGACCTTGCTGTTCTCTGCACGTGGACCCACAGGCGCAGGCAGTGCCAAGACTGTTGGGAAGCTGGCGCTGCCCTCTCTGTCCTTGTTCCCAGGGGGCGTCTGTGGAGAATGATCCTTGTTAATAGGACGCTTTCATCCCGTGTCCAGAGCACACTGGCGCCAGCCTGCCAGTTGTTTCCCTGTTTTCCTCCAACTCACCCAGCATGAGTTTGCCTTCAGTTCCTGTTGCAGCGAGTCCCCGTTCTCTCTCCAAAGGTCACCGTCCCGGACAGACAACCAGGATCAGAACCAGCTCAGGGGCCCTTGGCTCCCAGGAGTGCACACAGAGGGGCATGAGGACCTATCCGAGGCTGGTGGGCAGGCGGGGGGTGCCTGGCAGGAAGGACCCCGTGTCTCTGCCTTTGAGTTCCTGTTGGAGACATTGGCCCGCCCAGGGCAGCCGCCAGCGTCTCTTAGGCTTCCGGTCTTGGTTTCTGTCCCCCTTGGGTGTCGGGCGGAGGCTGAGCCTGTTCCAGTGCTCAGGGCTGACTCCTGACTTTGTGCTCATGGGGACCATATGCCGTGTCAGGGACCAATCCAACATCAGTTGTGGTGCAGGATCTTAGCTTCTGGGCTGTCTCTCCCCAGCTTCCGCTTTCCACCCGCTATGGTTGACTCTGGAGCAGGCCCAGGGGTGGCCCTGGCGTCCGCCCCAGCTTTGATGCTGCAGATGAGGAATCAGAACCAGAGAAGCCCTGTGGGTAATACAGGGTGATCCTGGAGGTGACGCAGGGGAGCCTGGGCCTCTCTCTCTCTCTCTCTCTCTCTCTCTCTCTCTCTCTCTCTCTCTCCTCTCTCTCTCTCTCTCTCTCTCCCCCGCCCGGGTAGGGATGGTGGTGGGCACATGAGGCCTTTTGGGTGCTGACCTATCCCACTCCACAATGCGCAGGGGTACGGACAGGCCTCGGCGCAGGGGATGATGGAAGAGAAGTGTGGATGCTCTGTGTGTCTGGCCCATGCGTGTGGCTGCATGGCAACACGGATGGCAGACGGTGGCAGTGTTGTGTACCAGGGTGACAGCAAGGACCTGCCTTCAGTGGGGGGCAGAGGAGAGGTGCTGGCCCTGTGCGGGTGCTGAAGCTGAGGAATCGGGCCTGGAGTAGGTGGACAGGACTTCCTGGGTGCCCGCGTGGGAAGGGCCCCCTTAGAGATGGAGATTTATTTATTCCTGGTTCTGGGGGGCCAGCCTGGGGCCACTGCTCAGGGCCTCCTGCAGTGCCGGGCTGGGCGGGAGGACCCCGGCCTCCCACGTGCTGAGCCGCCGTTCCAGCCCTTTGAGGGGGACCCTCCACACACACGCCCTCCAGCCCTCCCCTGCCACCCTTGATGTTCTGTAAAGCGCGGGCAGCGGAAAGACTCCAGGGAGCCAGTGACCGGTGGTTTGGAGTGAACAGATTTTCAGAGAAGAGATAGGGATCTTTGGCCTTAGTGGGATGATTACTGGGAACCGGAATCACTTCCTTGAAAAAGGAGCCTGAGAGAACGGGGCTTCCCTTGTCCGTCACTGGGGCTTACTGGAAAAGCAGCATTTGACTTCCCTGCTGGCCTTGTGCCTGCGCCGAGGGGGTGCAGGAGGCTGGGACCGCCCCCCCCCAGGGGTGGTGTCCAGTCCACAGGGGTGAGTCTGTGGCCCCAGAAGGGTTTGCTCAGGGACCAGGAGGTCCAAAGGCCAAACAAAGGTTCTTCCTGGGACGGGCTGCCAGAACGTTCCCGCCCTCCTCCTCCAGGGCCCGCTGCTGGCCGCCCCTGGCCTTGGCCCCCGTGGCCTCTCTGTGCGGGTGGATTTCCGTCATCTGGATTCTGGTCATGCTGGGGGCAGTCTGCTCCATGGACATAGCTGTCTGCACGTGACCCCCCCACCCCCAGACCATGTGCTCAGGTGTCAGGTGGGCGCCCTGAAGCTTCCGGGTAAGGAAACTCGGGCCCCCTCCCGTGACTGCCCCCCCAGCCATTGTCGCCGCCACACCCACACCGCGTCATGGAGTCCAGCCCCCCAAGGACTCTCGCGGCTCCCCACTCCTGCAGTGGCAGCTGCCACTTGCTCCCCTGCCTTGGCGCTGGGCTCCCAGGAGACTGGGGGCCGACTTTGTCATGGACCCTCTTGTGCTCCCTTCCCACACCGCCAAGCCTGGAGGGACTTTGTGCACATGACCACCATGTTTCCTTCCCTGCCCCATCCCGCTGCTTGGGAAGGGCCTGGGGAGGCAGCCTGCTCTCCCACCTGCCTCTGAGTGGACAGCCCCTGGAGGTGCTGATTGGTAGGATCAAGTCATGTGATCCCAATGAATGCTGCAGCGCTGTGAGCCCACGTGTGATGCCCCCATTCAAAAACGGGTCGCTGGGGCACAGGGCAATAAGAGAGATGCCCTGGACGAAGACGGGAGGACCTGGGGGTGAGCACTGCCTGGGCACCCCCCCTAGCATCAGCCGCCCTCCCTAACCAGAAGGCCTCTGCTTGCCCCGCAGGAGTACATTGACGCCCACCCAGAGACCATTGTCCTGGACCCCCTGCCCGCCATCAGGACCCTGCTTGACCGCTCCAAGTCCTACGAGCTTATCCGGAAGATTGAGGCGTACATGAAAGGTGACATGCTGTGGGCTTGTGGGTGGGCCGGGGTGACCTCTTTACAGGAGGCTGTTGGAGTCCCTGGGGGTCCCCATTCAGATTTGGGGGGTGCTTTGCTTCTCCCTGTGATCAGCAGGTAACCGGTTCCCCCGAGTGGTCTTAAGGGCTTGGCTCGGCCATTTACCAACAGCCCTTCTGCTGCCTTGGTCCCAGGGCGGTTGGACAGAGGTCAGTGGAGCCTGTCCACGACCTGATGGGCCGGGAGCAGGCTGGGCATGGAGCAGTGGGCAGGGCTGGGCATGGAGCAGTGGGCAGGGCTGGGCATGGAGCAGTGGGCAGGGCTGGGCATGGAGCAGTGGGCAGGGCTGGGCATGGAACAGTGGGCAGGGCTGGGCGTGGAGCAGTGGGCAGGGCTGGGCATGGAGCAGTGGGCAGGGCTGGGCGGAGCAGTGGGCAGGGCTGGGCGTGGAGCAGTGGGCAGGGCTGGGCATGGAGCAGTGGGCAGGGCTGGGCGTGGAGCAGTGGGCAGGGCTGGGCGTGGAGCAGTGGGCAGGGCTGGGCGTGGAGCAGTGGGCAGGGCTGGGCGTGGCGGGGTAAGGGGGCCCATGGTGAAGACCCACAGAAACGGGTTTAGGAGGTAATCTGGGCCTCTGGAGTCCACAGGGGGTTTGTCCTGGGGGTGGGGCCCCCCCCCGGGCCTCCCTCCTCGCTGGGGCATTGACCACTGCCAGCGCAGACCCTGAGGTCCCTGAGGACTTCTCCTCCCATCCCTGGACCTGGCCCCTTCCGCCTGCCTCCTGTGGCCCCGGTAACAGTGCTCTCCTTCTCTGCTCGGGATGAAGATTTTGGGGGTGGGGGGCCCAGTGGACCAAAGGGTGCTCAGGAGCCCCCGCCCTGTGCTGCCCGCCCGTCATGGCCAGCTGGGATCGACTCTGTGTGTCACAGCCGCCTCAGTAGGCAGTGCCCAGCCATACTCAGGCCGCGAGCAACCCGCGGGTCTGCCCGGCAGAGGGCGGGATGCTCCCCAGCCAGTGCTCGGGTCCTTGCCCTTTGCTGGGAGAGGCTGCAGAGATGGAAGCTTCCCGCCTGCCACCGAGGACCCGCAGGGGAGCCCCTCTGAACCCCGTCTCCCCCGCCTCCAACACTCGGCGCGTTCTGACTGCGGCTCGGGGCCGCGTGCTGGGATTTCCCGCCCCAGGGCCCGGCCCCTGGAAAGCTGGGAGCTCCTTTCCCAGGGGCTGGTGTCTCGGCGCTGAAGGAACACAGCCCACCAGCCACCTAAAAAAGCCGCCTTGCCGCACGGCTGGGAATAGAGGGTCGGTAAATAAGCCAGCAGGAGCCAGAAATAGCCCCTGTGAACCCTGTGAGCCTGCTGGCACTGTCCCCTCCTCGGCCAGGCCCGTGTGGCACAGACAGTGGGCGGTCTTGGAGTGTGGGATCCCCACGGCTGGCCACTCGCTCACCTTCCCGGGGCTTCCTGGTCTCAGCCTACCACCTTCCCTGCACTCCCCCACCCCGTGCCCCTAAGTTCTCTGGGGTCGGGGCTGTGGTTATTTCCTCCCAGCAGTGTCTGGCTGTAGGTTGTAGGACTTTGTGCTGAGTCTCAGTGTGGGCGTGGCCTATGCATGGTTCTGGCTCCCGAGATCTAGTATCCATGGTCCCCCAGCCCCTGGCGCCACTTTGTGGTCAGAGAGTGGCCGCCAGCACCCAGAAGGACAGTGGTTGCTGCCGTGAGGGGTCGCGTGATGGTGCGTCCCCGGGTGCGACTTTCCCTGCACAGTAACTGGCTTGTCGTGGAAACAGTGGGGCTGCCTGCAGTGGATTCGGGTCAGGAGGGCTCAGACGCGGGATTGGGGGAGCCCACGGCTCAGGGAGAGGCCTGCCACAGCCCCGCTCGCTGCCTTCAGCCGTGGCGGCCCCTGGAGTGCCCGGATCAGCCACTTCCTGCCACATACGTGTGTGTCCCCCAGCGCCCTGCCTGTCCCTGCTGCAGCTCTCCGGTGCTGTCCCACCTGTGGCCCCCCACGCTCCGGACAGCCATGTGCTGTGCTATGCCCAGGGCAGAGGCCCAGGCCTGACGCTTTGATCTGGACCCGCGCTCCGCTCCCTCACCCGCACAGGGGCCACGCAGACAGGAAGCACACCCCTGCGTGGTCGGCAGCTCCCGCCAGTGGCTTGGGGCCACTGTTCACAGATGAGACTCACACATGGGCAGCTTGAGTCCACACACGGCCCTGGTTTGTGTGTGGCACTCAGACCTGTGCACCGTCTCCCGCCACCTCTGGCATGGCAGAGCACCCAACCCCACACGGCCCTGCCCGCCTGCCACCCATCCCTGCGCTGCGCCGGCACATACAGCAGTCTCGCTGTTCAGCCCCGTGGCCTGTGGGGCTGACCTCCATGGAGCGGCCACAGTTGAGTTTATGAGTCAGGGATGAGGCGGGGAACAAAACAGTCAACCAGTTGCTTGGCAACGGGAATAGCTGAGGAAGACAGCGCTGGGGAGTCCCCTTGGTGGACCCCGATTCTGCTGGGGCCGGCACTCAGGCAGGCACCTGGGTCCCCACACCCTGGCACTGGGTTGTGGCATGTGGGTGCCACAGTGCCACGCTCTGGGCAGACGCTGATGGGAACATCCGGAAAGCCGGGCCTGGCTGGCTTCTGTCCGGCTGACGCCCGTTGAATGGATGTGTTCCTTCCTGTTTGTTTGCTTTTGGAGCTACACCCAGCAGTGCTCAGGGCTCACTCCTGGCAGGGCTTGGGGGACTCTATGGGGTGCATGGGATCAAGCCCGGTCAGCCGTGGCTCATGTCCTGACCTTGGAGTGACCTTGGTTTGGCCTTGTGTCCCTTGGGGGTGGGGGCAGCCCACCAAGGATTAAGTGTCTGGGGCTACAATGCTGAGCCAGTGGCGAGTCGCGTTGTCACAGAAGCCCCGGGAGGTTGGGCTCCGGAGACAGGCCACTCTGCCTGCTGGGTTTTGAATGGGGCTTCCAGGTGGGTGGTCAAGAACAGAGCTCCCACCTCCCAGGGCTCTGGAAGGAAGCAGTGGCCAGCCCAGCAGACGCCTCCCCGGAACTCAGGGGCTGAACCGAGCTCACCCACTTGGCTTGATTCTTGCTCAGGGGGTGTCTGGCCCCCTAGACAGCCTCAGCTGCACCTCAGGGTCGCTTCCAAGCTTGTCAGAAAACCAGAGGCTTCTGCAGCCAGAGGGGAGGGTGCCTGGGACTGGCAGGGCCCCGTGGGAGGCTGGGGTGGCGGGGGTGGGGGAGCAGGGCGGCTGCTCGTGGACCAGCCCACTTCCTCCTCCCGGGACCCTCCTGCAGACGGGCAGGGCAGGCTCGTGGCCGGCACTCAATGGGCCGCATTGTTGGGAGATTATTGTTAAGCCGATAGGGCGCAGGACGGAAGGAGTCAGCTGAGCTGGGGAAAAATGTTCCCTGTCGCGGAGGGAAGGTTGGGGTCGCACACAGTGTCCTGGGGCCAGGCCGCGGTATTGGTGCCCACATCTCCACCCGGGGACGCCGCGCGCTGTCCCCCGCGCCGCATGCCTGTCACGTCCCGGCCCTCGCCACAGGAACTGCCATAGACACTGCCGGGGGTTCAGAGCAAGACTGGGGAGGCTGGGGCTGGAAGTGGGCCCGTGGGCAGGCGCGAGGGTTCGGCGTGACATGTGCTGTCTCTGCAGACGCACAGGATCTGCTCCCCGCCCTTCATGGAGCTGACCAGCCTTCGCGGCGAGGACACCCTTCAGCTCCTGCACAGCAACGGCCTGGACTTCCCCTTCAGTGCGCGGGGGCCGGCCTCGGGTGGGGGAGCTGCGCCCAGGTCGCCCACTGCCCCTGCGCCCACTTCCTGGCGAGGTGGGCCACTCACTGACCCTCTTCGCTTCTCTCCTTGCCCCTAGTTTGCAAAACCCAGCGTGGCTCACGGCACCAACTCGCACGAGGTGAGTGGGGGCTGCAGCCCTCGGGGGTGGGCACCCTGCTCCGCCCCGACCTCCTCTCCCGGCCACCGGAGCTGGAGCGGGGCCAGGCCGGGGCCCGAGTGCAGGCGGGAACAGGATGGAGGAAGGGTTGGGGCGGCAGGATGAGGGGCGCCAGACGTGGGTCCACCTGAAAGGACCGCAGCTGCCCATTGTGCAGAGCCGGGCTGTGGGGGTGGCCACCAGGCCCCTCTGGGTCTCTGTAGCTCTGCAGAGACACGGCTGGTGAGTGCTCCTGGGAACACCTCCGGGGAGACCCCCACCACCCCACAGGGGTCCCCCAAGGCCGCCTACCCTGGTGGGGAGGTCCGTGTTGAAAGAGGAGGAGGGGGCGATAGCCCAGGTAGGGCCGCGCGTGCGCCGCCGCGCTCCGCATCCCATGGTCCCCGAGCACCGCCAGGTGATTCCTGATGCGAGCCAGAGTGCCCCTGAGCACGCGTGTGACCCAAAAAAAAAAAAAATAAATGAAAGAGGAGGAATATGGGGCTCCCTGGAGATCAGACACCCCAGAGTTAGGACTCCAGGATGCCCACAGGGCCAGGCCAAGCTCCACCAGCTCCCCCATGGGCACGGTCCACCCTGCTGCTGCCCGCAGCCTCATTTCCTGGGGCAGTGCTGGGGCAGAGTCCTCTCTCCTGGGTGTGCAGCCCCGCGAGTGAGTCCCTCTCCTCCTTGGGCAGTGGCTCCCCTAGGGACTCCAAGCCTGGGTTTTGCCCGGCTTTGCCACACCACAGAGGGGGCTGCAGTTTCCACCCAGATGTGCAGGAGCTGGTGTGGTGCCCGAACCCTTTCCTGATTCCAGGACTCCTGAGCCAGAAACCCAGTGACCCCTGACCCCGGTGTTCCTCCACAGCCCGGCCCTCACCATTCACAGTGCCTCAGCACGCCTGTGCCCCCGTGTCCCGCCCCGACTCCCTGTGCCCTCCACCCTGTCCCCCAGAGTCTCCCCAGACCCTCCCGGACCCGTGGCAGCTCTTGCTGCCGCTTAACAGATGAGAATTTTCCCACGCTTTTGAGCCCTGAGACCCTTTTCTGCACTTTTGGACATGAGCGCTGGGCTGGGCCTGGACCGCCGCTGGTTTGTCCTGTCCCTTCCTGGCATCAGAGGCCCAGAGGACCAATGTGGGGTGACCCTTCGGCACACGCATAGATGCCAACACGCCCCTCATGCCTTGGCGGCGCCTCGGTGGGCTGCATGACCTGAGGAGTGGGTGGCTTGCTCCCCTCCCCACAGCTCCCATGGCCCTGGCTGGGAAAACTGGCCTCAGCCAAAGTGGCGGGGTTTCCTGCAGCTGTCTCCCACCTGCTACGCCCGCCCCTGTCGGGCCTGGGGTGCAAGCTCCCGGGCGTGACTCCAGGTGACCCGCGGGCAGACCCCCGCCTCTCCCACTAGGCCACGGAGCAGCCCAGCTTCCTCCGCCGTGAAAAGGGCGTGGCCTGGGTTACGGGGACACAGGGACACCAGGCGACCCACTGAAGTGCCCGGGAGAGGGCCCGAGTGCAGGTTATCAAGAGACAGGCAGCAGAGCCACAGCAAAGCGGCAGGGAGTTCGCCGCAGGCGGCCCTCCTGGGTTCAACCCAGCATCCCATATGGTCCCCCCACGAGCACCGCCCCGGAGTGCTTCCTGCATGCAGAGCCAGGAGTAGGCCCTGAGCACAGCCAGGTGTGGCTCCAAAATAAATGTGGAGAGGGGCTTGTGCAGTGCACTGTCCGCTCAACGCATGTGGCGCCTGAGAGGCACGTGGCCCCCTGGGCTGGAACACCCTGAACTGCAGGCCCTGGTCAGGCTTTTGTGCCGGGCACTGAGCTACTGGGCCTGCCCTGACGGAGCCCCCTTGCCCATCCCCGCAGATGGGCCATCGTGTTCAACCAGGAGGGCCTGAAGGCCATCCAGCCGCCCTGCGTGGTCCAGAACTTCATCAGCCACAACGCTGCCCTGTACAAGGTGTTCGTGGTGGGCGAAGTCCTACACCGTGGTCCAGAGGCCCTCGCCAAGAACTCTCAGCGGGCACGCCAGGTAACTGCGCCCGCACCCCGTAACCATAATCCGGAGGGCTGGCAGTCAGAGTGTGGCGGGGTCGCCTCCCGAGGGAGCTCAGGTGGGGCCGGGTCACGCCCCGGGAGATGCAGCTGATCCGCTAAAACAACTTGCGCAGCTGCTGCCGGTGGGCTGGGCTGTGTGGTGTCGGCTGGCCCCCGCCCCACAGCCCCCACGGAACACGTCACAAGTAGGTGTTGGATACTTGCTGGCTCGTGCCGCGGCCCGGGTCAGTGGGTGGTTCCTGCCGTGGCCCGGGTCCGTGGCAGCTTCCTGCCGTGGCTCAAGTGGCACGCAGCGGGTTATTTCCTGGTTGCTGTGTCACGCATTTGAGGGCGTTCTCTGAGGGGGTGGCCTCCAGCTCATTTCCCCCCCCCCACACCATTGAATGGCTCTCCCACACCATTCCTGGTGTATGGGGTTGCGGGGGTGAGGCCGCCCACGCCCAGGTGTTTCCGGAGGCAGCAGTCAAGCACATTTCGAGCCCCGCCCCACTGCCAGCATCTGGGACTCAACGAGATTTTCTGAGGGATCCCTCAAGTCCTGGGGGTGTGTTGTGCCCCCTGAGGGGACCCGCACCGTCACCGCACGCCCGCACCCACCATGCACACATGGGCGCTCTGCTACGCGGTAGAATTTCTGTTGATTTTGATGTGGGGCTCTCAGGCAGAGCTTAGGGATCCCGGGCCACCATGGGTCGCCATCAGCCAGTTGGGGTCGAGCAGACGTGGCCACCCCGAGCTGTAGCTGGGCCCCTGCGGTAGGACAGCGCCATGTGGGGCGCTCCCCCCAGGTGTGCTGTGGAGGGCAGAGCCCCACCACACTGCCTCCCCTGGACAGCGATTTTCTCCCCATTGATCCCCAGAGCAGCCTTGGGGGTGCCTCCTCCCGCTGCCCCCTGCCCCCCTCCCCAGACAGCCCAGGCTCCAGAACCGAGACTCTGGTCTCTGACTGTGCCAGCCCCCAGCCATTGGGTCCCGGGCGAACCCTGGGGTCAGGGACGCTGTGACTTCCCCTTCACTCTGCCGGATGCGGCTGGTGTTTGTTCCCACAGGCATGAGCTGCAGTTACTAGGGGCCGGAGCAGTCGCAAGGGGCAGGCTCTACCTGGCTCCAAGCCCCCCGAGCTCCCCAGGGATCCCTGAGCGCTCTGGGCATGGCCCCAAAACAGCAGGGCTCGCTCCCCGTCCCGTATCCGCGCCCAAAGCTGCTCTGTGGCTCTGTGCCTGCAGCCTGGCGGGCCGTCCCCAGGAGTCAGGAGGTCACTCGGCGCCTGCCCACGGCCCATGGCGTAGGGCCACACTTCACCCCCTCCCCGCGACCCGTCTCCTGGAGCCCGGTGCTGTTACGAGGGGGCTGGGGGGGTGTCCGCTGCTCGCCAGCCCCTGCCCTGCTTCTGGGTTTCTGCTACCCCATGAGACAGCCCATGCCCCCACCTGGCTTGCCCGCGACACAGGGGCCCCTGCTGGCCTGGGGTGCAGCCGAGGCAGCTAGGGCCGTCTCCATGCTCACGGCACGGTGTGGCCACTTTCCTGGGTCTCGCCTGGAGTTGGGGGACCCTGGCCTTCTCAGGCGAGGGAGGAGGCGCTCCACTCTCCACCAGTGCTGGGTGCCCCGAGGCACCTTCTAGGCAGTGGGTGCTGATGCTCTGCCCACACGGCACCCCCGAGAGCCCTGCCGTAGGCCTTTTTCCCGGGGGCACAGTGCGGCACCCCCGGCGCAGAAAGCCGCACAGCTCCAGCCACACTGTTGCCCATCTCCGAGTCCTGGGACACTTGGTTTAAACAGCAGCCGTGGCCCTGGTCAGCGCCTGTCTGAGGTGCCTGGGACCGGGCCACGACTGTCCTGCCTTTGGCTTTATGTTCTGGGCTAGGGGCCTTGGTCAGGAGAGAGAAAGGTCCAGAAACTGACCTCTGCATGTGACACCTGTGGGGGCTGAGTGAACACAAGACCCCCACCACCCCCTGCCCAGGGATATTGAAGGGCGTGAGGCCTTGTCCATGCACATGGGGGCCACACTGGCCCTTGGCACGCCCCTCTGTATGTGGTTTCTGCTCTGAGCTGGGCACAGACCCCCCCCTCTCCTTACCTCGCGGGGCTGCTGCTTCCTCCCCTACTGTGGGACAGGATCGGGAACCGGCCTGGAGGGGCCCGGAGCCGGGACGCTCTGATGAGGGATGGGGCCCTCGAGGGCCACCTTCCAGGTGCTCCTGGCCTCTGGCCGCAGCCTCCTGGGCCCCAGGAGGGGCTTCCCGCTCAGGCCAGCGGGAAGGGCAGTCCCACACTGTCACGGGCGCAGGTGATGGGACACCAGGGCCTTCTGTGTGTCCAGCTCCGCCTCCACAAGCAGTGCCACGCGGTGGCCGTCCACACAGGTCACAGCTTCCCGAATGTGGCTGCACCCACCAGCTCCGCCCTGCTGGAGTGAGTGAGACAGTGGACAGTGCTCGCGGCAGGCCGGCCCCCACCCTGCTCCCGCCTCCGCACCCCCACGAGGCGCCCCTCTTGGCTGACGCGCACACGGTGCTGCACAGTTGTTTTCTCCCCAGGCTCCGTCCCGGACCGTCTCCGGCGCCCCGCGTGGACTGGCTCTGGTCGGAGCGGCGGGAGGACAGCCGGGCAGTGCGGGGCGGCCAGGGGCCTGCGTGCCCCACTGGCGGGAAGGACGCCAGGTACTCCTGCGCGCTGCCGCTGGGCGCCCCCAATCCTCTCTGCCAGCGGGACCGTGGCACTTCCTCCTCCTGGACCTGCGGCCTGTCCCCTGGGCCTGTGCTCCCAGAAAGACCGATGGCCCCCGGTGTGGACTCACGGGCTGCGCCCTGACCTGAGACCTTGGGGGGAGACTGTGGGTCGAGGGACTCTCGGCAGTGACTCTTGTCCACACCTGCCTGGTTCCTGGAGCCTTTGTGCCCCCCCACCAGCTGACCCTTCGCTGGCCTCAGGCCATCCCCAAAGTCTTACCACTCGGACTCACAAATATGGTGGTCATCACTGTTGTTCTGGGATGGGGGCCGAGGGCGTGACCCCAGGAGCCTGGAGGCCACGTGGCAGCTGGTATGAAGTCACTGCTTTCACGGACACCCCCAGAAACCTGCGTCCTCGTTCCTCCACACCCCACTCCGGCCCCCTGCTACGTAGGCGGGAAACACACAGCAAAACCCCCTTTGCACCGACTGTGCCCGAGCTCCCGGCGGCTCGGAAGCCTTACCCCAGAAAGGGCAGCCCGGCGGGTACCAGGACAGCTCAGGAAGCCACTGGACTGGCATTTCCCTGGGCCTCGGTGCCCGGGCCTGGGCTGGGTGGGTTCTCTCAGCCCTTCTCACCCCTACTCCATCAGGAGGACACACTCGGGGACTGGGCTTTGAGGAAATTCAGTGCCAGCTCTCACCTGGTTGGGGAGGGCACGGCTTATGGGCAGGCAGGTCCCATAAGCAATGGTTGTCACCTGGGGCTGAACAGGAGCCCTGATTAGATGCGCATCCATCCAGGCTGTCCTGGCCCCGGGTAGGGTCCCCACTTCTACTCCTGGAACTTCCAGCCCCCTGGCCTGAATCAGGGGCCGAGGCGGCGGTGGTGCTGCCCCCTAGTGCCGGACGATGGAACCTGCCCCGGCTCCCGCACCCCCAGGTGCTGCCCCTGGTGCCGGGTGGTGGGACCTGCCCGGCTCACCCCTTGCTCCTGTGCTTTTTCCAGACCGGGAGTCCATCTTCTTCAACAGCCACAACGTGTCGAAGCCCGAGTCCTCCCTCGGCCCTGACTGCGGTATGTAGCTGGGGCTGAACTCCCAGCAGGCCCGGGCTGGGCCCCCACCCCCAAAGATCCTGGGTGGGATCCACCATGCTGCCACTCCCTCTCTCCTGCTGCAGGTGGGCTCCCAACAGGAGAGAGCTGCAGTCTCGGGCCGGGCCTCGGACCCGCCTCTCGGAGACTCCCCTCACAGGGCAGCAGGCTGGGTGGGGTCAGGGGTCCTGCCCGCAGGGTCGCCCTTCTGCTTTCTTAGTCTGTGACTCGCCAGCAGGCTTGACTCGGCCCCCTCACCTCTCTGTCCTCTCTGGTCAGTGAAACGGCAGGGGTCAGCCTGGAGGCAGTGGGAGCCGAGAGGCCGTCTGCCCACACTTGCCGTTGGCTGGGAGGTGCCTGGGGACCCCGACAGGGCTCCAGGGAAATGAGAGTCTCAGGCCGGCCGGTCACTTGGGTCCACGCCATGTGTCAGGTGCCCCTGCTGACCACTGGGGTCCCCTTGGGGCCGCTGTGTTCTTGAAGGACACCTCCCTCTCCAGTACCCCCTGTCCCTCCTGCAGGCCTCCAGATGAGGGACAATGGCAAGCCATGTGTGTGGACGCCGGTGGGGCCACCGGGCTACCCCAGCACCTCCCACTCCCACCCCATTGCCCGTGAGCCTGTTTCCCGGCCTGCCCTGGGCTGGTCGCGTGGCTTACGGGGTGCCCACTGTGCACTCTCCCCTGCCTCGCCGTGCCTCCCCCTGCCTCGCTGTGCCTCCCCCCCTGCCCCGCAGTGCCCTCCCCCTGCCTCGCCGTGCCTCCCCCATGCCTCCCCTGCCCGCCGTGCCTCCCCCTACCCCGTGCCTCCCCATGCCTCCCCCTGCCCCGCCGTGCCTCCCCCCTACCCCACTGTGCAACCCCCGACCGCCGTGCCTCCCCCCTGCCCCGCTGTGCCTCCCCCCCCCTGCAACCCCGACCGCCGTGCCCTCCCCCCCTGCCCCCGTGCCTCCCCCTGCCCCCCCGACCCCCGCGCACCCCTCGCCACCTGACTCTGGAGCTCGCTGCCTGCTCAATGCCTGACCCTAGCCGGGATACCCGGGTGGTCCAGTTCTGGGATGGCTCTTTCAGTTTCGTTTTTCACTCTCTGGGTGAAGAAGCAAGATTTGCTGTGGGGAGGTGGGCTGGGGTGGGGTTCAGGGCAGCTCCAAGGCCCTTGGGTGCCCTGCCCAGTGTGTCCAGAGGCCTGTGGTGCGGGTACATTGGCGGCCACCTGGGCGAGCTGCTTTTCAGCCCCTGGAGTCTTCACACTGGGCAGACACAGCCCCAGGGCGGGGCCCCCAGGTGCCCCTCGTTCTGTTTGGCGCCAGCAGCAGAGCAGGTGGGAAAGTCCATTGTGAAGGACCGTCCCCAGGTCCCACCGGCTGCTGCACATCGCAGGGGGCCGCAGCTGTCCGCAGAGGCTGTACGCGAGCGCTGAGTGCCCGCCCCGCCTCGGAGCGTCCCTCCCCGTGTGAAATGCCGCCCGCCCGGTCACTAAGACAGCAGATCCCGCGGACCCTCCAAGCACTGGGCATGGGACAGCCACTCATGACCCTGGCCTCACGTACTCCGCTGCCCCACAGCTGGACAAGATCGAAGGCGTGTTTGAGCGGCCAAGCGAGGTTATCCGGGAGCTGTCCCGGGCACTGCGGCAGGCGCTGGGCGTGTCGCTCTTCGGCATCGACATCATCATCAACAACCAGACGGGCCAGCACGCGGTCATTGATGTGAATGCCTTCCCAGGTGGGCGGGGCCTCCAGGGTGGGCGGGGCTTTATCCCATGTGGGTGGGGCCTTCCCAGGTGACCACGCCCCTCACCCTGTCCTCCCCACCCCCTTCTCCCATCCCTTTTTTCCCTCTTGCACCCATACTTGCCCCTCCTCACTCCCCTTCCCTCAGACCCCGAAGCAGCTTGGGGGCCCACACTGACCTGCTGCCTCAGCCCCAGCTGGAGGGGAGGGGGAGAGGGGGTCCCTGCAGGGGGAGCCCGCAGCCTATTACGTGGGCATCAGTCCTCCGCAGCCGGGGCACAGCCCAGCCCCTGGGGGCCTGTTTGCACTGCTGGGTCTGCCCCCACCCTGCTGTGCGCCCTTGGACTGAGCCGAGACCCCACAGGTCCCATGAGGTGGCCGCACCCACCAGCTCCGCCCTGCTGGAGTGAGACACTCACTCCAACCTTGAAGCCCAGGTTGGAGCCGCTGCCCCGGGCTCTTCCCCCACCCCCCACCCCGTGAAGCGCCTGCTCGTGCCCTGGGAACAGCTTCACTCGCTCCCTCGGGGCTTCTCCAAGGCTGTTCTCCACGGAGGCCCCCTGGGGAGTGCGCCCAGGGGTGGGGCGTGTGCTGGCAACCCCGTTCCTCAGGGAACCCGAGATGCAGGCCCAGACTTGGTTTCACAGCCCAGGCGGGGACGGTGGTGAGGCGGGACGGGGTCATTCCAGAAGGCAGAGCTTGGGGAAGGGAGTGAGACCCCCGCTCCCCTCAGCCCCCTCGGGGCCCACACTGAGGCCGGGTGCCCCGAGAGGGGAGTCCCTGTGATGGAGCCCAACTGCAGAGGCCAGAGAGCAGGCACCGGCCTCTCCCAACAGGCTCTGCCCGCCTGGCTGGGGGTGTCCCAGCCCTGGGCTCGAGGATAAGCTGACCGCTAGGCCAGGCCCGTCCCGCGCTTCACTGGAACCCCCAGGCCTGTCCCAGAGTGTCACTGGCCCCCAGGCCTCTCCCAGAGTGTCACTGGCCCCCAGGCCTGTCCCAGAGTGTCACTGGCCCCCAGGCCTGTCCCAGAGTGTCACCGTGGCCCCCCAGGCCTGTCCCAGAGTGTCACTGGCCCCCAGACCTGTCCCAGAGTGTCACTGGCCCCCAGGCCTGTCCCAGAGTGTCACTGGACCCCAGGCCTGTCCCAGAGTGTCACTGTGGCCCCCCAGGCCTGTCCCAGAGTGTCACTGGCCCCCAGGCCTGTCCCAGAGTGTCACTGGCCCCCAGGCCTGTCCCAGAGTGTCACTGTGGCCCCCCAGGCCTGTCCCAGAGTGTCACTGGCCCCCAGGCCTGTCCCAGAGTGTCACTGGCCCCCAGGCCTGTCCCAGAGTGTCACTGTGGCCCCCAGGCCTGTCCCAGAGTCTCATGCGGCCCCTCCCCAGCCGCTGCGTCACCAGAGTTTCCTCCCTGTCCTGCGGGCTCAGATGCTGGCTCGGCCTGTGTGGCCTTTGGGGTCTGAACCTCTTGTTCCCGCTGTCCCCAGGGTGCTGTGGCTTGTCCCGCAGAATGGGGGCTGCTCCCTTGCATGGCCTAAGGGTCCGCAGAGCACCCGACTCCCCTGCCGTACCTCCCCCAAGTCCCTGGGTCACGGGACTGTGGGTGCTGCCATCTCTCGGGGTGCCCCAGTGCCCACCCTGGAGTGTCCTGTCCTTTCCACTCCGTGAGCCCCCCTGTGAGCTCCAGGCGGGGGCCCCATGCTCCCCCACGGGCAGCCCCCTCTCCACCTGCCGGCGCTCTGCCTCTGTGGGCTTGGAGCTGTGTCTGTGCTCAGCGCGGAAGTGTGGGGTGCGTTCTCATGGCTTCTGAGCCCCGGGCCGTAGCTGCCTGTGCCCCCGCCCCTCCAGGGTGGGTGCTGCTCTCGAGGGTGCCAGGCACCCCGCCCATCCCAGCGTTCCACGCGGAGACCCCACCCCTCACCTGGTGCGCCCCTCCTGCATGGCAGGTGTTCCTGGAGCTGTGACCTGCCTCCCCCTCGTCCTGAGGGGGTTCAGGCTGCAAGAGGCTCCTGCTGGCAGAATCCTGTGCAGGTGGTTTTGGGGAGTCCACAGCGTGCTGGCTGGCCCAGGAGGCATCCCATCTGGCTCCGTGCTGGCCACCGAGGATGGCCCCAGCTGTGGAGGGGGTCGAGGGAGCCCGGCCCCCCCACGCCCTCACCTGGCTGAGCTGCTCCCCTGCCTTGTCTGCCCGCAGGCTATGAGGGCGTGAGCGAAGTTCTTCACCGACCTCCTAAACCACATCGCCACCATCCTGCAGGACCCGAGCGCCGGGCAGGCCGCCGCGGGGACAGCGGCTCCTCGAGGCCCAGCCGGCTCCCGCAGAGCAGGTGGGCAGCCCCGCAGCGGAGCCGGACGCGGAGCGCCAGCCCCAGCTGTAGGACGGGCCCGGAGCCGCCCTGGACGGCCGAGGCGGAGGCGGGCGGCGCCCCAAGCTGCCGCACCAGAGACTGGGCTGCACGGCCGCGGTGTCGCCTAGCTTCCAGCACTGCGTGGCCTCGCTGACCACCAAGGCCTCGCCCCAGTAGCCACGGAGCGAGCCCAGGACCAAGGGGACGACTTCGGGCGCACGCAGCAGCTCCCTGCGGCGACACCGGCCCGAGAATTCCCGATGATCTGATTCTTCTTCTCTTTCATTTTAACTCTTAACCTGACTCCGATGTCGAGGTCTCGGCGGGCGGAGGGGCCTGACGGGCCTCGCCCGGGGTTGACGCACACACGTGTGCTTGACGCTAGGCTGGGAGTTGGGGTCTGCAGGCGTGAGTGCAAGGCGGCCCCCTTGTCTGTCTCTGACTGCTGTGGCCCAGTCCAGGGGCCGCCGGAGGGGCCCCAATAGTGCCTGAACGGTTCCGCCCCAGGCCCCAGGCCGGGCCCTGCCCGTCTCCGTTGCTGCCATCTGCAGTGCTGGGGGCCCCTGGGTGTGTGGCAGGCCCTGGACTGGGGCTGCCCATTCCGAGAGGATCAGGCGGGCCCAATGCACCCCACCCCCGCCGGCTGCCACCTCACACGCGGCCCCCTATGGACCCCTGCAGGGCCAGTGGCCAGGCCCCAGGACTCGGGGCTGATCCCGCCCATGCCAAGGGTCTGAGCCGAGCCCAAGTTTGGAGAATGTGAGGCCTCTGCATCCTCTTCCTGGGGGTGGCGGAGTCCAGGGTCTGCGAAGGGCGGGAGTGCCCCCCCCAACCTGCTGTGTGTGGCCCCCTGCCCTCCGTGACGCGGTCCCTCTTCCAGGTGCTGGGGGCCCCATTCACACCTCACACTTCACGCCAGCCGGCCTCCGCTCACCCTGCAGCCACGTGCCCCCGCCTGACCAGTGCCCAGTGGCAGCGGGACTCCTGCCCTGTTCGCCGGGGCATGCGTGAGGCATTGTCCACACGTGGAGGTTCCGGGGGTCATTCCCTTTGGGGACGGGTCCTGCATCTGGGAGCAGCTGTGGACTGGGCACTCGCTGGTCCTGTTCTGCGGCACCTTTGGGGAATGGCTGTGGCCACCGGGGAGTGGACAGCTGCCTGGCAGCGGGGCCAGCTGACTCACTGCGTTCACACAGCCTGAGCGCGGGGCCCAGCGGCACCTGCCTGCCCCTTCCTGCCCGCCTCCCGAGCCCCGGGGCCCCTTTGCACTGCTTCGCCTCCATAATAAACTACTGAAATCAGAATCGCACTTGAAACGCGTCCCGGAATGTTTCAGAGGCCTCAGGGAAGAATGCCGCCGGGGACCGAGGAGACTGCGGGCTTTGGTGGTCTCGCGACGGTGACACCCTGGGTTCAGCCCCAGCACTCCATGCGGTCCTCCTGAGCAACACAGAGTATACAGGGGCCAGAGCCATAGGCACAGTGTGTAGTGCGTTTGCTTTGCACACGCTGACCTGAGTTCAATCCCCGGCATTCCATATGGTCCCCGACCACCGCCAGGAGTAAGTCCTGAGTGCAGAGCTGGGAGTAACCCCTGAGCGCCGCTGGTGTGCCCCAAAAAGCAAAGTACAGCCCCGCCCTCTTCTCGAAGAGCACTGTGCCGCACTCAGCCGAGTCGCATCTTCGTAACTTCCCGAAGCTTTTGGCTGTGGCCCCACCTGGCAGTGCCGCCCCAGTTTTCAGGAAGCAGCATGAGCGGCAGAAGCAGCCGGAGCCCCCTGCGGCCTGTCCTGCGCTGGTACCCCCCAGCCTGGTGGGGACGCCCCACTTCACCCTCAGGCCTCCTGGCTGGCGGGAGTCTTTTGCATTGAGGACGGATAGCTGACTACTCAAGCCCGGCCTGTGTACGCCCTGGGCTTCCAGAACCTTCCAGGGCCCCGGCAAAAGGTCTATGCTTAGATGTGCACGGGGTACCCAGAGTTGGCCCGGCCGACCTCCCACGGGCCGTGGCCCACTGAGGGTGAGGATACCCCTAGTGGGGGGGGGGGGGAGAGGTCACAAGGTCAGTTCAGGTTCCTGCTCTGGAGCCTAGGCGAGTGGGCAGTTGGATGGTGTGGCCCAGTGACCCCGTAAACTCAGCACCCCACAGGGGCCTGGAGACCCCAGCCTCGCCACCATTCCTGAGGCCTTCCTGTGGCTAAAGTAACTAATTCACAAGTAAGAACCCTTCGGCCCTGGGGCGCCCCTTCCTGCCGAGGATGGTTGTGGAAGATCAGACGCCTTTGGGAGGAGGGGGCGTGCATGGTCTCAGTCAGGGTGAAGATGGGGCGAGGGGTCTTCCCTGTTTGTGCTTGAAACCTGCCTCTGCGCCCGCCAGTTCCCCACCCTGCGGGCCGTAACTCGAGAACCTCCAGCTCCCATTTTGCTCCAGGCTGGCCCACCTCTGAGGAGAATCCCAGGGGTCCCAGCTGAGGGCTCTGTGGGTAGCGGTGTCGGGCTGGGCTCCCCAGGGTCTGTCTTCAAGGACACGTGGCCTCATCCTCCCACTGGTGCTGTGGGCCCTCCTCCGTGCTGACCCCTGACCCCTCTGGACACCCGAACCCCTTTGCTGACCCCCTGCACCCCTCCCAGTAGTCCGGAGGGACGCCTCTGCCCAGCTCCCTGCCCAGTACAGGGAGGCCTCTCCCCCTGAGCTGCCCTGCCATGCTCCCGGTGAGTGACAGCTGTGCTGACAGGCTGTGACAGGCCACACAGCTGTCGGGCCGGGAGTCGCGTTAGTTACGGGGGCCTGACTGTGCCATTGCTCCCGGGGCCCAGCGCCTCCAGCTGCTGGCTCCTCGCTTGCAGGTGTTCGGTTCCTCGACCCCCTGGGGACCAGGGTGATGCTGTGGGGCGAGGCACTGTCTGGGAACGTGAGGGAAGGCTCCCAGCCATGGGCACCCAGAGGGAAGGCCTGCAGGAGGCCGGGCCCGGCCACGGGCACCCGAAGGAAGGCCTGCTGGAGGCTGGACCTGGCCATGGGCACCCCGAGGAAGGACTGCTGGAGGCTGGGCCCGGCCATGGGCACCCCGGGGAAGGCCTGCTGGAGGCTGGGCCCAGCCATGGGCACCCCGAAGGAAGGCCTGCTGGAGGCTGGGCCCGGCCATGGGCACCCGGGGAAGGCCTGCTGGAGGCCGGCCTGGCCATGGGCACCCCGAGGGAAGGCCTGCTGGAGGCCGGGCCCAGCCATGGGCACCCCGAGGGAAGGCCTGCTGGAGGCCGGACCTGGCCATGAACACCCTGATGGAAGGCCTGCTGGAGGCCGGGCCTGGCCATGGGCACCCCGAGGGAAGGCCTGCAGGAGGCCGGGCCTGGCCATGGGTACCCCAAGGGAAGGCCTGCAGGAGGCCGGACCTGGCCATGGGCACCCGAGGAAGGCCTGCTGGAGGCCGGACCTGGCCATGGGTACCCCAAGGGAAGGCCTGCAGGAGGCCGGCCCTGCCATGGACACCTCCCGCCGCCTCCAGGAGGCCCAGATACACCCGTCTTCGCCACGTGGCTCCTCTTAGCACTCAAGTGGCTTTTCTGGGCCTGCGGATCACCCAGGCTGTGAAGAGGGAGGTGGGCTGGGGTTTGGGGTTGCCCACTTCGACCTTACTCCTGACTGCACTCAGGGTCACCCTGGGTGAGTGTATGGGATGCCGGGCTCGGGCAAGCAGCCTCCCCACTGTGCTGTCACTCCAGCCCTGGGAAGGAGGTTTTATCTTTAGTGAGGGAATGGAGGGCTGAGAGACAGGAGGACCTGAGGAGCATCCTGAGAGGCTGGAGAATCTCCCGCATGGCAAACGCCACGTCCTGTGAGGCAGTGACGTGTGTGTGTGTGTGTGTGTGTGTATGAGGATGTATGTGAGTGTATGTAGGTGTATATGTGTGAGTGTTGGTGTGGATAAATGAGGCTGTATGTGTCTATGAGGATGTATGGGGAGTGTATGTAGGTGTACATGAGTGTGTGTGAGTGTGTGTATAGGTGTGGGTGTATGGGTGTCTGGGGAGTGGCAGAGGTATATATGAATATACGTGTGGGGTTTGGGTGTGCGTAGGTGGGTGTGAGGGTGTGTATGAGTGTATGGTTGTGTCTGGGGAGTGGGTGTAAGTATGAGTGTGGGCGTACATATGAGTGTGGTTGGCTGTAGGTGTAAATGTGTGTATGGGTGTCGGGGTGGGTGTGCGTGTATATGTGTATGTAGACATATATGTGTGTATATGTGAGTATACATAGTGCGGGGCATATGTGTATGTAGACATATGTGTATTGTGTGTATATGTGAGTATACATAGTGCGGGGCATAGTGTATGTAGACATATGTATTGTGTGTATATGTGAGTATACATAGTGCGGGCATAGTGTATGTAGACATGTATTGTGTGTATGTGAGTATACATAGTGCGGGGCATATGTGTATGTAGACATGTGTATTGTGTATATATATGAGTATACATAGTGCGGGGCATATGTGTATGTAGACATGTGCATTGTGTGTATATGTGAGTATACATAGTGCGGGGCATATGTGTATGTAGACATGTGTATTGTGTGTGTATATGTGAGTATACATAGTGTGGGGCATATGTGTATGTAGACATGTGTATTGTGTGTATATGTGAGTATACATAGTGTGGGGCATATGTGTATGTAGACATGTGTATGTGTGTGTATATATGCGTATACATAGTGCAGGGCATATGTGTATGTAGACTTGTGTATTGTGTGTATATGCGTATGCATAGTGTGGGGGTGTGGGTATGTGTGTGAGGGGAGTGGTAGGTGATACCGAGGGTCACCCCAGGGCCTCCCACATGGAAACACTCTGGGCCCAGCTGCATGGCAGCCCTGGACAGGGGCCCGTCCTGCCTGTCTGTGAGCGGGGCTCCCGGGCCCAGAAACGTCTCACAAACACCAGAGTCACAATCCCAATACTCAGCCTGTCCCCACTGCCTAGGGCACAGCAGGGGCCACAACGGGGGTCACCCCTGCCTCGACTCGTCTTCAGGACCCAGATGGGGAACTGTCCACGTGTAGTGTCCCCACCGCTCCTTGATCGACCATGCCCAGGGCACCTCATTCATGCCCATGGCGGGGCCACATGCAGCCAGCAGCAGGGGGCAGTTTCCTGACCGCCCCTACGTGAGTTGAGGGCGCCTGGGCGGGAGAGAGGACCCTCTGCGTGGGCTATTTCACCCCCAGGCTCCAGGAAGGGCCGGCGCCCGCATCTCGGACACACAAGGCCCGTCTCCGTGACCATGGCCCCCATCAGCGGTGAAAGACAACATGGAGCCCGGAGCAGGTTTATTCCTCCTGACGGAGTTTGCACACAAGTCTGCGGGGAGCCCATGAGCTCACCAGAGACCGGAAGTTATTGCAGTTGTGGCCAGTGGGGCTGGTGGTGGGGGGGAAACTTCTAGAAAGCTGCCTGTGTTCGAGAGAGGTGATCGTTGGAAGTCAGAGGGGTCTGGGGCCGGAGCAAGAGGAGAGGCGCATGGCGGGGCGGGGGACAGGGTGACCTGCCGGGGCCACCTGCCTACCGAGCAGTGCCCCGTGGTCTGGCCAGGACCTGCTGAGGGGACGAGTCAGGACTCCGGGTGCCTCATCCGCGCCGCAGGGCCTCGAGCTCACGGGCCACCTTCTCCAGCTCCGCCTCGATGGCTGACAGGCTCTCCAGCTCCTGGTCCTGGGGAGAGAGCACCGTGGGCAGGCCGGGCAGGGGGTGGCCGTGTGGCCTCGGACAGGTGACGATCCTCTAGGAGCCACAGGACCTTCTACTACGGTGTCAGTGACTCGGATTAGGACAAGAATGTCTGGCAGGGCCTGACGTCACGCGGCCCCCCGGCCCTTCCTCTGGCCGGGCTGTGAACAGGCGCCTCTTCCAGCATTAGCCGGCCCCACGCCTGTTCCTGTCACTGACCACATGCGCTGTGCATACACACTTGTTTCTGTCTGTCTCACACTCATGCACACATTCTCCCCACACACGTTCCTGCCCGCTCTTCCCTCATACGCTCTAGCTCACATACACACTCATTCCTGTCCCTCACACACACACACACACACACACACACACACACACTAGCTCACATGCACACATTCCAGTCCCTCTCACACATTCTCACACATACACTCTAGCTCACATACACACTCATTTCTATCCTTCACATACACTCATTTCTGTCCCTCTCCCCACACACTCACACTCACACACATTCCTGTCCCTCACTTTCTCTCACACACTCTAGCTCACATACACACTCATTTCTATCCCTCTCCCCACACTCACACAGTCTCACACTCATTCCTGTCCCTTACACACTCACACACACACTTGAGCTCACATACACTCATTCTTCAAAGAACCCTGCAGCAGTTCTTTTTTTCAAGGGAGAGCTGCTACTGGCTCTCCCTGTGCCCAGCCACTCACGAGGTGCCCGGGAGGGATGGCGGGTTCTAGCCCTGGCCCGCCACCCCAGCAGAGCCGCACAACAAGCCAGATGACCCCCCACTCCATCGGGCCACCATTTTCCACATCCGGACTTCCCTCTCGTCAGAACTCCACCCAGCGATAGCCTATCACAGCCCGTCTCGCAAGGCCTCTTGCAGCCGCGGTTCATCTATAAATGCTATATTTAGAGGTGACTACAAGGGTATGCCACCTGCATGGCAAGCTCTGGAAAGCTGCCTGTGTTGTATTTGATATGCCAAATACCAGTAACAATTATATTAGGTCATTCCCATGACCTAATATAATGGTTTGAGGCTCTTTATGTTCCTGAAGCAATGGATGCCTTTGGGCTCTACTAGCATGAGACAGGACATATGGAGATGTTACTGGGGCCCGCTCTAGCAAATTGATGATCAACAGGAGGATAGTGATAGTGACACTCATTCTCATCTATCTCACACTCATACACATATGTTCTCTCCTTCACACACGTTTCCTGCCCCGACTCACACACACTCTAACTCACATACAGACGCATCCTGTCCCTCTCACACTCTCATACACACATCACATTCTCACACAAATATGTTTCTGTCCCTGCGTTTCTCACTCTCACACTTCGTTCCTGCCTCAGCCTCTCTCTCACACACACACACACACACACACACACACTCACACACACACATACTCTTACTCACACTCACATATTTGCTCTTGTCCCTATCGGCTCACACAGTCCCACACAAACTTGTTCCCATCACACACACACACAAAACACACACCACACACACACACACACTCACTCCTGTCTCTCACACTCATGTTCCCGTCCCAGTCCCAGACCGAGACAGTCCTTGGCTTCCTCCTACCGCCGGCCACTGTAGCCGAGCGGCTGTGGCCAGAGCCCTGAGTCCTGTCTTTGCCTGGGCTTCCCTGAGCTCCGGCGACCAGGCAGCTGGGCACCGTGGAGCCCTCTCGGGTCCAGCCTTGAAGCTGCCGCCTCCCCCTACCTGGCCCAGACCTATGAGAGCTCAGCCTCCAGGTTCCGGGCAGGCCAGCCTAGCTGCAGGCGCGTTAGGTGGGGACAGACCCTTCACCCTTCGGCCCCGAGGCCAATAGCTGTGGCTGCTCCCATGAGGCCCCACCTACCCTGTCTTGGGGGCTCCCCACCCTCCCCACCCCCAGCCATGACCACAGGGCTCCTCCACTCTTGCCCTCGAATCTGGGTGTCCTGAAGCGCCCCAGATGGCTTCAGGACAAAGCTCTCAACCAGGACCTCCAAGGATCCCCTCTGGCTTCCAGGCACTGGCTGGGGGATGCCCCTGTGCCCCCGCTGCTGCCCACCCTGCTCGCCCCTCAGCCCGTCGTCTCAGACCCACCTCAGCTCTGCGGTTGGCACTGCCCTCCTCCTCCTTCTTCTCCTCTGGGAAGCCACGCGACCGCAGGGGCAGACCGGCCTCCACGCTTGTCCTCCTGGGACGTCGGGCGCCAGCCTCGGGCAGGCCCGGGGCCCCCTGAGCGTAGGCGGGGCCCGGAAGGGGGCAGCTTCATGGAGCCGTCGGGCTGGGCCAATCTCCTCGTCCGCCCGCTCCAGGCGCTTCTCCGCCAGCTCCTGGGCCAGTCGGTCCATCTTGCTCCACCGCTTGGCGTCTGCCCACTGCTTGGGGCGCTGCCCTGCCTCCTCCTCGTCCTCCTCCTCTTGGGGTTCCAGCTGCCTGCTCTGCCCGCCTGGGAAGAGGGTGCGCGGGGCCCCTGCCAGCTCCTCCCTCCTCTTCCTCCTGCCTCTGCTGCTGACCGTGCTCTCGTGACCCCTTCCTCTTGGGGGACCGAACCCCCTCAGCCTCCGTCCTCTCAGCGTCATCCACGGCTGGGGTCTCGGGCCCACCTGGGGATAGGTATTGGACGAAAGCAGGACAATGAAAGGGCTCCCCACACCCCCTGTGCCCCAGGGTTTGGGTGAGGAGTCACGGCCCCACACTCAGGTGATGCTCAAGGTGCCGCTCTTGCCCAGAAGCCCCCGACCCACGTGGCACCAAGACGGAGACCCTGCCAATAACCTAGGAAAAACCAAGATTCCCCTGAAGCTTGGCTGGCTAGGATGTTGGCGGGCGTGGGGGTCGTGTGGCTGGCCCTGGGCTCCAGCCCACCATGTTTATGGGGCAAGGGGTGGTGGGAAGGGACAGTGAGGAAGACGAGATGTGTGGACTGAGAGCTGGGCAACGGGGGCTGCAGTCTCAGCTCTGACTACCCGCTGTGTGGCCTGGGGTCAGTGACACAACCTCTCTGAGCCTTTGTTTCCCATCGGGAAAATGGAGGCTACGTGGGGGTGGGGTGAAGGCGGAAGGAGCTGCTGGCTGGGGTCCCCATTGCGCCCAGGAGTGGACATACCCTCCCTGCTCAGGCTGTCCTTGCTCAGGGCGTGCTGGGCGCTGCGGTGGGGTCTTCCTCCTCAGGCCGGCCCTTTCCGCCAGTCTCCTCTGCCTCCTCCTCCTCCTCTTCCTCTCTCTCCGCCTGCTCTGTGCTCGCTGGCCCCCGCGAGTGCTCCCTCACTGTGCCCCTCGGCCTGCGGCTCTGGGTGTCCCCGGCCAGCAGGGGCGTGGTTGTGGGGCGTCTCCTCCTCACCTGGAGTCTGGTCGTCCTGGTCCCTGGACCCCTGCGGGGCCCCGGGAGGCCTGGGGCCTGCCTCCTTCCGTCTCCATCTCTTCAGAAGCTCCCTTTTCTCGGCCGCCTCCTCGGGGTGCCACTGCCTTCCCGTCTGCAAAGACCCCCGCACTGTCAGGTCTGGACCTTGGCTACTGGCGGGCGTCCCCCGATCCCAGCTGCCTGCCCTGCCTGGCCTGAGCCCCTCCCCGCACTGTCCCCCCAACAGGGCTGCCCTCCCGGTGGCTGGGCTCGACCACAGCACAAAGTGGATCTTTTCTGCTTTCTGTGCTGTTCTAGCCCTTAAAAGCAGAACGAGATTGAATCCATGTGTATAGTAGCTTGGGAAGCGGCCCCCAGAAGCTGCGTTAAGAGTTGAACTCAGACACTGGTGGAGCTGCAGTGTGGTCTCAGGCGCAGGCGTCTCGTCTGGAGCACCCGCAGCTGCCCTGAGTCCGTAGTCCCTAGGGGGTGTGTCCTTCACAGGCGCTCCCCCGTCTGCCCGGCAGGTGAACCTTTTCCTAGTGAAACGCCCACACTCGCTTCCTCAGTGGAGACAGAGCCCTGCCCGGGAGGTGCCACCGTGAGGTACAGCCCCACGGCCCCTCTTACAGGGACTCGAGGCCAGGTCACCTCTCCAGGCTCACCCAGGTGCCGAGGACGGGGTGCTCTGTGTATGCTGACCGCAAAGGCGCCCAGCCCCTCACCGCTGCGGTCAGGAGCGGGGGTGCCTGCGCACAGCTGAGCTGCCATGATCACATTCCTGCCTTAACCCAGAGGAAGCCTGCTGAGACCTGATGCCCTGACACGGCTGTCCACAGCTGTCCACCCTGCTTCCCCACTGTGCACCTACAAAGAACTAGGCCCTGGGGCGGCTGGGGGGTGCTTCCAGTCGGGCGGATGGGCAGGCGCCACCTCGACCTGAGCCATACTCCTTTGTTCCCTCAAAGCTCTCTGGTTTCAAGAAAGCAGCCCAGAAAGTCTGAACTTCAACCTCCTCTGGGGTCCTCCTGCAACTTCACTGCCTGATACCCCAACTCCTGGGACCAGGGGACCCTCTGCCGGGGAGAAGTTGAGGTGCTGCCTGCCAGGCCAGATACTCCCTGTCCGAGAGCCTCCATGTTCCCCAAAACTCTCTGTCCTGGGCCCTCACCCTACCCTGGTACTTCCTGTCCTGGGCCTCACCCTACCCTGTACTTCCTGTCCTGGGCCCTCACCCCCCTGGTACTTCCCTGTCCTGGGCCATCACCCTACCCGGTACTCCCTGTCCTGGGCCATCACCCTACCCGGTACTCCCTGTCCTGGTCCATCACACCTACCCGGTACTCCCGGGCCATCACCCTACCCTGGTACTTCCTGTCCCGGGCCATCACCCCTACCGTACTCCCTGTCCTCGGTCCATCACCTCCGGTACTCCTGTCCTGGGCCATCGCCCTACCCGGTACTCCCTGTCCCGGGCCATCACCCTACCCGGTACTCCCTGTCCGGGCCATCACCCTACCCCGGTACTCCCTGTCCTGGTCCATCGCCCTACCGGTACTCCCTGTCCCGGGCCATCGCCCTACCCGGTACTCCCTGTCCCGGGCCATCGCCCTACCCGGTACTCCCTGTCCCGGGCCATCGCCTACCCGGTACTCCCTGTCCTGGGGCCATCGCCCCTACCCGGTACTCCCTGTCCTGGGCCCTCACCCTACGGTACTCCCTGTCCTGGGCCCTCACCCTACGGTACTCCTGTCCTGGGCCCTCACCCTACCCGGTACTCCCTGTCCTGGGCCATCGCCCTTCCCCGGTACTCCCTATCCTGGGCCATCACCCTACCCCGGTACTCCTGTCCTGGGCCCTCGCCCTACCCGGTACTCCCTGTCCTGGGCCATCGCCCTACCCCGGTACTCCCTGTCCTGGGCTCCCTACCCTACCCCGGTACTCCCCTGTCCTGGGCCATCACCCCTACCCGGTATTCCCTGTCCTAGGCCATCACCCCTACCCCGGTACTTCCTGTCCTGGGCCCTCGCCCTACCCGGTACTCCTGTCCTGGGCCCTCACCCTACCCGGTACTCCCTGTCCTGGGCCATCACCTACCCAGTATTCCCTGTCCTGGCCATCACCCTACCCGGTACTTCCTGTCCTGGGCCCTCACCCCTACCCGGTACTCCCTGTCCTGGCCCTCACCCCCCCCCGTACTCCCTGTCCTGGGCCCTCACCCTACCGGTACTCCTGTCCTGGGCCATTGCACCCTACCCAGTACTCCCTGTCCTGGGCCATCTCCCCTACCCGGTACTCCCTGTCCTGGACCCTCACCCTACCCCAGTACTCCCTGTCCTGGGCCATCGCCCCTACCCGGTATTCCTGTCCTGGGCCATCACCTTACCCGGTACTCCCTGTCCTGGGCCATCACTCCACCCCGGTACTCTCCCTGTCCTGGGCCATCACCCTACCCGGTACTTCCTGTCCTGGGCCATCGCCTTACCCTGGTACTCCTGTCCTGGGCCCTCACCCCTACCGGTACTCCCTGTCTGGGCCCCTCACCCTACCCGGTACTTCCTGTCCTGGGCCCTCACCCCTACCCGGTACTCCTGTCCTGGACCCTCACCCTACCCGGTACTCCCTGTCCTGGGCCATCACCCTACCCGGTACTCCCTGTCCTGGGCCCTCACCCTACCCGGTACTCCCTGTCCTGGGCCCTCACCCTACCCGGTACTCCCTGTCCTGGGCCCTCACCCTACCCGGTACTCCTGTCCTGGGCCCTCACCCCTACCCGGTACTCCCTGTCCTGGGCCCTCACCCTACCCCGGTACTCCCTGTCCTGGCCCTCACCTACCCCGTACTCCCTGTCCTGGGCCCTCAGCCCTACCCCGGTACTCCCTGTCCTGGGCCATCACCCCTACCCCCGGTATTCCCTGTCCTGGGCCCTCGCCCTACCCTGGTACTCCTGTCCTGGGCCTCTCCCTCGGTACTCCCTGTCCTGGGCCCCTCACCCTACCCGGTACTTCCTGTCCTGGGCCATCACCCTACCCGGTACTCCCTGTCCTGGGCCATCACCCTACCCCGGTACTTCCTGTCCTGGGCCCTCACCCCTACCCCCGTACTTCCTGTCCTGGGCCATCATCCCACCTGACACTTCCTGTCCTGGAAACTCAGCCTGCCCGGGTACTTCCTGTCCTGCAATCACTCATGGTCACTGACCAATCTGAGCTCTGAGAGAGACGGAGCCAAATTTTGGTCTCTAGCTGGGAGCCCTCCTTGGGCAGAGCCCATCACTGCTGTCAGCGCCCCTCCTAAAGGGAGGCGACTGCTTGACCCCAGGAGCCCTTCACCTCTCAGAACTGTCCTGTCCTGTTCCGCTGGCCCTTACCCTTCAGCGGGCCTGGTCACTCTGCTGCTCCAGAACCTGGGGAGCTCGTTCCCCGTACTGCTCTGCTTCTTCTGCTGCTGCGCCCGCCTCCTTGGCGCCTGGCATGGGGTGAAGAGGAGACGTCCGTGGTGAGCTTAGCCCTGCACCAGAGTCTCTGAGAGCAGCAGCGGCCATTTCCGGCTCTGCACTGGGCACGTGGTGTTCAGAGCCTGTGCCACGGGGCTACCTGGCCCCCTCAGCTGGGCCCTCGCCCCCTCATGGCCTCTCAGACTCAGTTTCTCCTTGCTGGATGCCTCAGCATGGTAGGGGATTGTCACGGAGAAGCAGAGGCCCTGTGTCTGAGCTCAGGGTTGGTACCCTGCTGACCGGCTGCTGTTCTACAGCTGCTGCCGATGGTCCCAGCCCCTGGCTCTTGGAAGGCTGTGGCCAGGGAAGCCCAACAGCTGGAGACGAGCCTTTTCCATGGTGGACACTGCTGGAGTGGCCTTCCAGGGCGTTTGTAGGCCAAGGACTGTGTTTGGATGTGTGCTGGGCCAGCCCCTGCTTAGTCTCTCTCTCTGTGCTCCGGCTCACCTGGGAGCCCCTTTAGCCTACTTGTCCATGAAAAGGGCTACTGTAGAGAGGGTGCTAGGTGCAGGGGTGCAAGATATGGGGACCCGGGGACGAGGCAGGTGGACAGATACAGCACCATACCCAGAGGACGTTATGGTGTGGACACACACCTGTGGGTCCAGTACAGGCCCATTTTTACACACACACACACACACACACACACACACACACGCAGGCGCACGCACGCTACGCACACACGGATGTGCCGGAGCTGTTCTGGCACATGTCCCTGGAGAAGCAGTGTCGTCACTGAAACGTAGCAAGATAGTCCTGTGATGCTTTTTGGTTTGTTTAGTTTGGGGCCACACCCCGTGACACTCAAGGCTTCCTCCTGGCTGTGCGCTCAGGGATTGCTCCTGGGGGTTGGGGTTCAGGGGACCATACAGGGTGCCAGGGATTGAACCTGGGCAGAGGCAGGCAAGGCAAGTGCCTACCCTGCTGCACTATCACTCTGGCCTGCAACGCAAAACTTAAAAAAAAGACTCTGGGTTTGATCCCTAACTCCCAAGAATAGTATGACTGTATTGTAATAAAATACTCGCTAGTTTAAGAAAATTGCAGGAGTCAGCGGGCACAGATGACGGAGAGGGAACAGCGTCTCACGCTGTCAAGATCCCGCAACCTGGGGGCCGGAGCGACAGCACAGCCGGGAGGGTGTTTGTCTTGCACCCAGCCGACCCGGTTCCCAGCATCCCATATGGTCCCCCTGAACACCGCCAGGAGTAATTTCTTTCTTTCTTTCTTTCTTTCTTTCTTTCTTTTCTTTCTTTCTTTCTTTCTTTCTTTCTTTCTTTCTTTCTTTCTTTCTTTCTTTCTTTCTTTTCTTTCTTTTCTTTCTTTCTTTCTTTCTTTCTTTCTTTCTTTCTTTCTTTCTTTCTTTCTTTCTTTCTTTCTTTCTTTCTTTCTTTCTTTTCTTTCTTTCTTTCTTTCTTTCTTTCTTTCTTTCTGTCTGTCTGTCTGTCTGTTTTTTGGGTCACATCTGGCAATGCTCAGGGGTTACTTCCTGGCTCAGGAATTACTCCTGGCAGTGATAGGGGGCCATATGGGATGGAAACTGCCACTCTTCCCACTGGCCAGGGAGGGCCCCATGTATGACCAGTAGTGTCAGGAGCTCACCCCGCGCCCGGCCAGGAGTGCCCCCTCCACTCCAGCAGGAAGACCGTGGTGCGAGTCTCATACCAGACTCAAGACGTCCACTTGAGGAGCAGGGAACGGGTTGGCTGAAGCAAAGTGTGACTTCCCCATCGAGCAGAAGCTTACAAGGGGGAAGGAGCTCTTCCTGGTCCAGAAAAACCAGCTCGCTTCTGCTAGCCAGGGACGGGGGCCCTCTGTCTACCAGACACGGGGAACCCAAGCACTGGATCGGCAGAGCTGCACGTGGTCCCGACATGTACCTAACTTCGCCATGTGACCTTGGAGAAGCCACTCAATCTCTCTGAAGTCGGGTCTCTCTCCCCAATTGAACCTGGGGCCTCCCACAGGCCTCTGTCCCTGGCCCTCCGGTAACACAGGATGCCTGTTCCCTTCATTTTATAGCTTAAAGAAATTCACAGAGACACCCCCCCACCCCCGAGGGAGAGGGGCAGTGCTGGCCCCCTTCCTGCTCGCCTGTGCCCCAGTTCCTGTGCTGGGCCTGGAGCTGCGTCTGGTGGCGGGAAGTACCTTGGAGCGCGAGGTTCTGGAGCTCTCTGAGCAGGTTCTGGTGTCGCAGAATGGAGAGGATCCGCTCGTCTGCAGAGAGGGGGAAGCGTGAGGGCTGGTGTGTGGAGGCCGCGGAGTGCGGAACCACCACCAGCACTTTCATCTGCGCACAAGGGGATGATTCTGGACACGCAAACCCCGCGTGAGCCTGAGTCTCGAGATCACACTGGAGTCGTCACCTTGGTCTGTTGGTCTCTCACGGCATCAGAGAGACCCCCCCGCCCCTCCCTGGCCCCCTCACCAGCCGTCAGAGGGAGGTTGGGGTCTGAGCACGTGCCCCCGTCTCTAGAGCTCGCTCCCGCTGCCCACCTGCCCAGACTCATTTCTCCCCTTACACCTCCTCCTGTCCACCTACCATTTTCCTCCCAAGGCCCACTCCCAATGCCCCCTGGCAGACCGTTCCGCCCACCATGCTCTAGTCTAGCCCAGAGTGGCTCTAGGCATCCCTCTGTGCTCCCGGCCGGACCCTACCTCCGCGGAGGGTCCCGAGCACTCCTGGCTGACGGGCATAGGGCTGGGTTTGGAGAGGGTGTCCGAGATCACCTCCACGATGCACTTCATTACCTGGAAGACGGCGGCAGCTGAGACTTGCGCTAGCCCCCCCGGGGCCCTGGCGCAAAACAACCAACTGAGTCATAGGAGCAGCGGTTTTGCTGTTTAGTGGGAGCCTGGTTCAGGGGCCTGGTTCTGTCTTAGTCAGTGGGAACAGGAAGAGAGACCCCTTTACAATGTCTCCGGTGGGGCTTGCGAAGATAGTCCAGCAGGGAGGGCATTTGCCTCCCCACATAGCCAACCCTGGGTTTGATCCCGGCATCAATGATTCCCCCGTCCCAACACTGCCAGGAGTAATTCCTGAGTCTAGAACCAGGAGTAACCCCCTGAGCGTTTCCAGGTGTTTCCGAAAGGGAGAAAAACACCAAAAAACAACAACGTATCAGATCGGGAGGTAACCTGGCACTTCCACACCCAAGTGTGCTGTTTCTCCAAAGAGGCTGACATGGCTCTAGTCTGGCACATACCATCTGGTCTTAAGGCAGCCACCTCCAGGAAGCCTCCCGGACTCCCCAGAAGAGAGTGAAGACCAGCTCTAGCTCCTGTCTGCAAACAACGTGAGCACAATAGACACGGGGCCAGAGGGGGGCGTGCAGGGGCCAGCTCCAGTCTGGCTCCACCGTCACCTGGGGTGGAGAGCCCACTCTGGCACGCGATTCCAGTCCCAGATTCCCAGCCGCAAGACTGGCATGGACCACTAAGCTCCGGATTAAACTGGGCCACAAAACGCCAGCTGGGGCCGAGAGCAGCGAGCAGGATTTGCAGAGCCCTGGGTTTGAGCCCTGGCACTATGTGCTCCCTGAGCACTGCCTGGAGCAGGCGAACCTCGCTGTGAGAACTTGGCATGGGCTGGTTGCAGGAGCCACACTCCCCCTCATGTGCAGGGCGGGCTACTGGGGGGTCTTCTCCCAGGATGGAGATGACTCAGAAGCACGAGCAAGGCACCCCCCAAGGGGCGACACCCCCACCTGCCTCGGCTGCAGGGAGTTGGCGGTGCCAGTGGGGAGGGCGGGGGACGGCAGCTGCACCTCCAGGGTGCCAAGGCAACCTGTCCCAGGAGCGAGGGTGGCACCAGACGCCGCGCTCTCCCAGCAGCCTGCTGGAACATTTAGCTCTTCACCGGCTGCCCTGGCCCGGGCTCTTGGGCACAAGCTGGGGACCAACATGACGCCCACAAGGGATCTGGCAAGGAAGCTCCTGCAGCTGTCCCCCCTGCACCCCCAGAGCTCACACGGAGACACCACATTGCCCATCCTGTAGGAGTATTTAGGGGCAGGGGAGTGAGGGGCGCCTGGGGTGAAGGCGAGGGCAGGCAAGGAAGACGGAGGAGTGATGGTGCTCCTGTGTGCCAGCCACATCCCACTGACGCCCTCCCGGCACGCCAGCCTCCTCTCTACCTCTAACCTCTCCTGTCCAGGGAAACAACAGAGACGGAAAGGTGTAGGAGCTGCCCCAAGAACCCAGAGCTCTGGGGAGTGGGAGAAGTTACACTCAGTCCCGCAGCTGAGGAGCGGACTCGGGAAACAAATGCAGTTTCTATTGGAGATGTCTTGTTGTTCCTTTGTTTTCGGGTCACTCTGGGTGGTGCTCAGGGATCACTCCTGGCAGTGCTCAGGGGACCATCTGCCGTGCTGGGGATGGAAGACAAGAGCCCTTCCTGCCTTACTACTCTCTAGACCCTGATGCTTTGGGTTTAACCATAGACTCAGAAAGAAAACAGAAAAAAAAAAGAGAGAGGGCAGGGAGGGAAACTCTAACTCAAGCACTGTCAGAGTCATGAATGAACCCCAGGGCTGCAGGAGCTGGAGACGGCTCTTGGTTTTCACACAAACCCCACCAGTCTCCCCAGTCTGACCTTTACCCAGTGACCCCCCGCCCTCAGTCACAGCGGCCAGCACCTGGGATCAAGATCCAGAGTGTTTTCATTGGAGTCTCAGGGCGAGTCAGCTCTGGGCTGCCTGTGTGTGTGTGGGTGGGGATGGCTGGCAGTGGGGGAAGTGAGCTCAGAGGTCTGCACCCAAGGGCAAGCCCAGCCGTGGGGCTAGCAGAGCCTGAGTGTGGAGGGCAGTGGACACGGTGGGTGTAACACCGGCCTGTGGCGCTGTGCGCTGAGCTCAGAGCAGGCAGTGAAGTTTCCCAGCAGGACAGCAGGAACTCGGCGCGGCTGGCTCTGAAGGCTTTTTTGCAAGCTCTCCCAGTGCTAAGCAGCCGCATTGCTGGCCCTTGGCTTTATGCCAGACGAACTCCTGCAGCTGCCCAGGAACAGGCTGCGAGGATGACCATGGCGGCCTCCGAACCCACCCTCAGCCGTGAGGCCCCCAGACCTTCTTACCTCGGTGTCCCCTTTATTCATAGGGCTATTCACGGGGAGGGCGATGACTGGGAAGAGAAAGAAAGAGAGCAGGGGGGTCACTGCGGGGGTCACTCCTGCACCTTTTCCCCCACTGTGCCCACGGGGCCCCCTCACCCTGGAGGTACCCCACAAACTGCCCCCGTGAGAGGCAGGGGGAGGGGCTGTCTCCCCCAGCCCACCACTGCTGCTGCTGGAGCGGGAGGGGCCCCCGGGTGGTTCCCAGAGAGCCAGCTGGGCTTTCTAACCCTTCCCTTTGGCAAAGCACCTACTGGTGGGCGCCAGGTGTGGTCAGCAGACAAGCGCTCTGGAAACCAGGACAGAGGGTGAGCGGGACTGGGGAGGGAGCGACCCCAGAGGCCAGGAAGGCAAAAGTAGGGGGCGTGGGGAGGTGATGTCAGATTCTGTGGGAGACTTGAGGGCCAAAGCCTGAGTAAGGAAGGAGGGACCCAGAGAGAAAGGGGTGGGGCACCAGCCCTCCCGGGACCCCAGTGACCTTGGCCAGCCACAGCGCGAGCTGCACTGGTCCCGATGCAGCGGCGACATGGAGCCCCGACTTCAGGCGGGGCCTCTGGGGACCATCTGGGTCAGGGCCAGCCTAAAGGAGTCAGTGCCAGCACGATGGCTGCGCTAGGGTCAGGCAGAGGCGATGGCGCTGTCCGCGGTGCTGAACCCTCGCCGCGCCGGGAGGGGGAGAGAGACGCGCGCGGGGCTGGGAGCAGAGCCGGGACCCCTGCAGGGGAGCAATGGGGCGCCCCAACCCTCTCCCGCGAGACCCCGCGCTCGCTCACCTTGGCGCACAGTAGAAGCGCCAGGACCTCGGCCGAGCGCATGGCGACCGCGGGGCTCCGAGCAGCAGGGAGCACGGGGGCCGGGGCCGAGGGCACCGCGCGAGGGGCGGCAGGACGGGGGAACCCGGGGGGGCGCTGCTGGTGGCGCAGGGGTCGACGGCGGCGTCCCTGGCTCTGTCCGTCTGTCGGCCCGTGCTCCAGCCTCTGAGCGCCTCGCTAGGGCACTGCTGCAGAGGTGGCGGCAGAAGCGCTCCCGCGCCCACTTATATACACCCAGCCCCGGAAATGACGTCATCGGACCGCCCAGGTCTGGCCCCGCCACGCCAAGGGGTCTGTCAGCACTTGGGTTCTCCCCCCTCCACGTTGATGCTGCTGGGACCGGCACCTGGCTGCCGGAAGTGGCAACGGGCACTGAACCCTTTAGTCTCTCAGCTCCAGAGACGTGTGTGTGCGCGCTTGTGTGTGTGCGCGCGCCTCCTCGCGCTCCACCGCTCTGCCCTCCACTGCTCCTCCACTCCACCCCGCCTCACCCCATCTCCTGGGGCTCAGGCTTCCCGGAGCCCACCTAGATTCCTGTCAGCTCTAGCACAGTGCCAGAGACCCCGATGCCCCACCCAAGGCCCATATCCGGGAGCCTCGCTCTGCGCCTCCACGATTTGTCTTTGTGTCTGTCATTGAGTGATTTATGTCATGTTTGCTCACTTCTGCTTCCCAGCGTGTCCCCTGGCACCTAGTAAACACGCTTAATAGATTACTGTTGATCTTACCCATTGGATCTCAATCCCTGGACAGTGAATCCTGGGCTCTGTCCAATGTCAGGGAGTTGTTCTTGGGGCTTGGGATGGCATAAGGGCGCAGCCCTGGGCAGCTCTTGGTAATAAATTGTCACACCAGTCCTTTCAAGGGCTAACATCAGCCTGAGTTCAACCCCAGAATCAACTTCTTGATGCTTGTGACCCGGCCTCCTTTCTGGGGGTTCCCAGTTCTGTGCTTGGGGATTACTCCTGACAGTGCTCAGGGAACCATGTGGTGCTGGGGATTGAGCCCAGACCTCCTACATGCAAAACATGGTCCAGCCCTTTCAGTCCCTGGTCAAGACAGAGATTTATTTAGAGTTCTCAGTCCTGGAGAAGATGGACAGGTCTTTGGTCTAAGAAAACAGACACACACAGATAGATAGATAGATAGATAGATAGATAGATAGATAGATAGATAGATAGATAGATAGATAGATAGATAGATAGATAGATAGATAGATAGATAGATAGATAGATAGATCACTGTCACTGTCTTCCCGTTCATCATCGACTTGCTCGAGCGGGCACCAGTAACATCTCCATATGACCTGTCTCATGCAAGTAGAGCCCAAGGGCACCTGCTTGCTCCAGGAACATAAAGAGCCTCAAATCATTCCATTAGGTCATGGGAATGAGGTCTATAATGAGGTCTAGACAGACAGACAGACAGACAGACAGACAGACAGACAGACAGACAGACAGACAGACAGACAGACAGACAGACAGATAGATAGATAGATAGATAGATAGATAGATAGATAGATAGATAGATAGATAGATAGATGATAGATAGATAGATAGATAGATAGATAGATAGATAGATAGATAGATAGATAGATAGATAGATAGATAGATAGATAGATAGATAGATAGATAGATAGATTTTATTTAATATCTGACTGGAGGTAGGTTTTATGCAAGAAAACAGATGCCCCAAGCCCAGAAGCATGACTTGTTTCTTTGTTCTATCCAGATTAGCGACCATGCTTGTGGTTTGGTGTGTCCGCGTTGGCAGTGATTGCACTACGTGCTGATTTCTTTCCTGGACAGTGGTTTACCCTTGGCCACAGCCTGGTGAGTGCTGCCTCAAGGACACTTGGACACACGAGCTGTCCCATCTTCGGGCTCTTTCCCTGCCGAGGAGGTTTCACCTCCCACGCCCAGGGAAGGTGGGTTCTGCCCACAGCTGGCATTATCCGAAGCCCCTCCTCCTTCCTGGCGACCCAGCCCATCACTGCCTCTCCTTCCTGCCTCTGTGCCACTCTCGCTCCTGAGAGAGATGATGGCAGGGCCTCAGAGGAGACACGACCCTGTTTGTGCATTGATTCACTCAACAGCTATTGGTTAAAGCCCCACCAGATGCATAGAATAAGTGTGCAAAGAGCTGGGGATATGATGTGAGCAAAATAGACCAGTTCTCGGGGCTGGAGCGATAGTACAGTGGGGAGGGTGTTTGCCTCAAACTCGGCTACCTGGGTTCGATCCCTGGCTTCCCATATGGTCCCCTAAGCACTGCCATGAGTAATTCCTGAGTGCAGAGCCAGGAGTAATTTCTGAGCACTGCTGGGTATGGCCCAAAAAGTTTAAAAAAAAGACTAACTCCTGGCTCTTGGGGACTTTATTTTTGAGAAAGCGAAGACATGATGGATAAAGAAAAACAAACAGAATTGAGTGCTGCGAGGTGCTAAGAATGAAGCAGTGGGGGCTGGAGAAAGGCCCTCAGGGGAATGAGCTGTGCCTTGCATGCTGGCTGGGGCCTGGACACTGTCCCTCAGTGCTACCAGGCATGACCTCAAGCACTGAGCCAGGAGCACCCCCTGAGTGCTTAAGGGAGCACCTCTTAAGTTACGCATGTAACTTAGACCAGATGAAAGAGGATGGAAAGCTTACTGGGCAGTGTGTACGCTTTGCGTCCTGGGGGCTTTGGTTTGCTCCCGGCACTGATGTTCCCCCTTAGCACCACTGCCTGTGACTCCAAATCCAAAACCAAGCAACCAAAACCAAGAAAAAACTCAGAGAAGGGATGTAATGTGAGTATGTGGGTGTGCTGAAGCATGGATTTTTAAAAATCTTTTATTTTTGGATGTTTTGTTTTGCTTGGGGACCACACCTGGCAGTGCTCAGGGCTTACTTCCGGCTCTGCTCTCAGAGACCCTTCCTGGGGTGCTCAGAGGACCGTACGTGGTGTTGGGAACCAGACTCAGCTTGACTGTGTGCAAGGTCAGAGCCCTTCCTGTTCCGGCCCCATGGTGGATGATTTTTAAATAGGCTGGTCTCAGGAGGTTGGAGCAAGGAGATGGCCTTTCAGCAAAGCTCTGAGGTTGATGAGGGAGGGAGCCGGCCCGCGTGCAGGGATACAGCTCAGGGAGAGAGACAGAAGCCAGAAGAAGCTTCCAGGGAGACAGGCAGGAAGCAGAAAGCCTCTGCAGAGGGCAGCTACACACACACATAGTCCAGCTCCACAGCATGGCAGTACCCAGAAATAGAGGAAACTCCCTGGAATCCCATGGCCCAGAGACAAGGCGTGGTCAGTCTGCAGCCTGCACGGTCACGCCTCTACATTGCCCGTGAGAGACCTCGCTGAGCTGAGTGGGTGCCTGGGGCCCTAGGCCTACCTTCCTGGCAGAGCTCTGGCCTCGCCAGCGTGAGGCTGGGGCTCAAATCCTAGCATTGTTCCACAGGCCTGGAACATAATCCTGGCACGGGGGCATGGCAAAGAGATAAGTGTCTGGTACACTGTAAGAGCATGTGCCCTGCGCCTCCCCGCCCCACCCTGCCCCACCACAACAACGAGGGAGGAAGGAAAGGGAAGAGGAACGAAGGATCAGAATAAGCATCATTCTGATGTGGGGCCAGCCAGACGGGCTCCAGTTTTGCCGCGCGTGCTGAGATACTGCCGGCCTCATACAGCGAAGCTCTCACTGCATCGGGAGGGTGAAAACAGGCGCCACTCTGCGACCTGTAGTGCACTTGGCCTCTGCAGCTCGGTTTCCTGGTTCTTCATGTTTTGGCTGTCTCGAGTCCCGGACACAAATAGCATTTGCCATGATTTCATTCAGTCATCGAGTCCTTTGTTCAAAGAACTGAGCGCCTTGTGCATCTCCCATGAGGAAATGTTCGACTCTGGTGCTCTGAGGGGGAGCGGACCGGCCTCTCCCTGGGGCTCTGCTTCTCCTGGGGCCTGTTTGTCACACAGCTGAGTGGGAGAGCAGCAAAACAGTCCCAAGCAAGTAACAGTGCCGATCACTGGCAGGCTTTTAAAGCTTAAATCTCTCTCTCTCTCTCTCTCTCTCTCTCCCTCTCTCCCTCTCTCCCTCTCCCTCCCTCTCTCTCCCTCCCTTCCTTTCTTTCCCTCTCTCTCCCTCCCTTTCTCTCTCTCCCTCTCTGTCTCCCTCCCTTTCTCTCTCTCCCTCTCTGTCTCCCTCCCTTCCTCTCTTTCCCCTCTCTCTCCCTCCTTTCTCTCTCTCCCCTCTCTGTCTCCCTTCCTCCCTCTCTCTCCCTCTCTCTCCCCTCTCTCCTCTCTTTCTCACTCTATCTCCCTCTCCCTCGGTCTCTCTGTCTCTCCCTCTCTCTTCTCCTTACCCCCCATAAATAGCACCCCGATGTTCTATTTACGAGTTCTTCTAAGCACCCCAAGATCCAAGTCAAACAGAGACTTGAACCTATTTGGAAATTGAGAGCCAGGATGAGCCCCCCCCCCAAAGTCTCACATCCCTGGGCCCGTCTTATGGGGAGAAGAAGCTGCTGTAACAAAAGACCCTCAAATCACGGTGGAAGGTGAGGGATCCGGTTTCGCTCAGGACACAGTCCAGCAATGAGCAGAGCCGTGAGTACTCCTGGGGTGGGACGGGGACTCAGCTGTCGTCAGCATGGAATTTCCATCCTGGTAGCCAGACAGTGGTGCCACATGCCACCATTTTCCCCCACCATCACAAAGGGGCAAAGGCAGATGGAGGCTAAGCAGGCGCTTGTAAGGAGACAGTCCAGGACACCTCACTCCTCACCACTTAGCCAGACTGTGGCCACCTGCCAGGCGAGGTGGGGACAGACACCAGGGGTGGCTCTGATGACTCAGGGCAGAGGGACCCTGGAGAACATTAAACACCTTCACGCAGCGGCCCACGGGGCTGATGACAAGAGACCCTTATGGAAAGTTAGGTGCAGAAGGGCACGGCTCCCAGAGGTTTGCATTACAGCCCTGCAAGGTAGGCACGTTATTAGCGCTGTTTACAGCCAGAGTCCTACGGGAGAATCGAGCCCCGGTGCCCCTACGGCATTCATCGCACACAATGGATCCAGGACTTTTGCTTGCACCAAGCACAGACATGAGCCTAAGAATGTCTGTGCCGTGTAGCTGGGGTGCAGGAGCCTGTGTGACCTGTCTGTGGAACCTCTCAAGGAATTAGCCATGAGGTTGGTGCTGGATTTTGTTGGGCTTCCCGCAGAAGCACACCTTGAGAGAAAGATGTGGAGTCCAAGGGGACCCCAGGAAGCACCAAGTGGGACGAGAAAGGAGGAACACGAGACTGGAGGTGACAGGCGAGTAGCAGGCACACGCCTCGGAACCCTTGCCACGGGCAGGAATCGGGGCTCAATTCCTTTTCTGCCTTGAGGGTCTCTCCTGCAGGGTTCACCACCCCCATGTTGTTTGTCTGCTCTATGAACGCACTAAGCCAACGCCAGTGGTAGGGATGAATCCACCAGGCAGAGCAACACAGGAAACACAGGTGTGTGTTCAACTGCCTACCGCCAACCCCCAGGACCCTAGGGGTGACTGGGGGCACCCTAACATACATCGCAGGCATTGACACGTTTCCCATCATCTCAACTTTACAGCAGCTCTGTGGCTTATATGGGGAACATCTGATCCTCATACGAAGAAGGAAAGCTCAAAGAGATGGCGCCTGTCCCCCGGGACCTGTAAGCAGCCCTTTAACGAGCCTGATGTTTAAGCTCACATCCGTGTAAGGGAAGCTTCTCATCCATGCTGGGGCTGAGAGGTGGACAATGGACAGTGGATACTTTTTCAGGAGGAAGAGCTTAGGAAAGCTCTTTTTTTCTCTATCTTCAGAATCTGTATGAGGCTGCATTTTTGCGCTTTTCTATCTCTGATGCTGGCCTGGTTTCCATGAGCCCCTTTCCTGTGATATCCGGGATTCACCACCCCCAGAAAATTCTCCTTACTGTTTCCAACTGTCACACAAAGACCAGAGATGGAAATCCAAGATGCCGTGAACTTGGTATCAATTATGCAACAAGAGGGAGCCTGGAGGGATTAATGGTCTACTCTGGAGAGAGGGTGGGGGGCGCAGAGGTTCAGCTCAGCATCGAGGCAGAGCTCCAGGGGACCTGCCCTCCGGCTGCTCAGAGACCCTCTCCCAAATTCCCATCCCGGTACAAACTGCATCTGGCTCGGAAGATATCCTGCCTAGTCTGGTTTTAAGAATCTGACCAAGCTGTCATGAGTGGTGTGAGCTGCCCGTCACACAGTGAAGGGGGAGGGGGGGGGTGCAAAGCAAGGCTGGGAGTCACTGCTGTGGCGAGGGTTCCACACGCTCCATTTATCAGCTAACGCATTTGGTTGGGCCAAACCCAGAAAGCAAATAAACAAACAAAACTACATTTCCCAGACTTCCTTGCAGCAAAAACCCTGGATATGGAATAAATTCAGAGGTCCTGATTCAGGAATTGATTCGAGGTAGCCTGTAGAGAGAAGCTGGCTCAGAGTGACCGTAATGCTAGAGGGCCTGGCCCAGGTGGACGGCTCTGGACAAAGCGCCCTTAGGTAGTGCCGGCAGGAGGCTTCCTGATCCCGAGGGTTCAAACTCAGTCCTGGGTCTGAGCTGGGCCGCCCTGCTTCAGAGTCCATTTCCTCTGACCTCCTTGTGGCTCCCAGCCCTTTTGCAGCCCGTTTTCTGTGACCCATCTGAAACAAGGCAGTGCCCTGGAGGACAGGGAGATGGTTCACGATCATGACGGTGGGACAGGAGTGGAGGCAGGCCCTGGGCATCACAGGGTCCACTGGAGCCCCCACTGGGCTGGGGCATGGGGGAGGAAGAAGGGAAGTGTTAGCGGTGAGAATCACATGATGACGCTTTGGTTAGCCCTTAGTCAAGTTCATAACGACAGAGAGCAAGACAGGGTGGGGTTGCCCGGTAAAGGGGACAGGCAGTGTGTGCTTCCCGGGAGAGGGACCGTCCGAGAACGTGGTGGGGTGGGTGCTCGGCCATGACCGGGTGGGTGAGTCCAAATGCCCTGAGCTGAGCTGAACATGGTTAAACTGGTCTGTTTTATGTGTTGCCCCGAGAGTGAGCAGGACTCTGCCCAGGTGGGAAGTTGGCGGCAGGAAGGCAGGGGCAGGAGAGGAGCAGGGCCGGAGTGATAACACAGTGGGGAGGCATTTGCCTTGCACACAGCTGACCCGGGTTCGATCCCCGGCACCCCCTTATGGTCCTCTGAGCATGCTAGGAGTAATTCCAAGTGCAGAGCCAGGAGTAAGGCCTGAGCATTGCCAGCTGTGGACCACTCCCCTAAAAGGGATGCAGAGGGGAGGTGAGGGCTCAGCATGACCCTGCCTGACCCCCACCCCGGTCCCCTAGCATGGAGGGGTGCAGCCCGAGAAGCCCCCGAGCACTGCAGGGGGTGGTCTGAGTGATGCCCGTAGCCCCACTCCCTGGGGCCTGTCCTCGAGCCGCCAGGTTGGTCAGGAATTGCTTGGGAGGCACAAAGCCACCAAAACCAAACAAAACCAAACCGAAGGCCGGGAGCGGGGGCAGAGCAGAGGCCTGAGTCAGGGCTCGCCTGGGACGTGGCCGTGTCCTGCTCCTTCCTGCCTCAGTCCTGAGCCACGTGGACCTCAGGGCCCTTGTGCCTCCCCTTCCCAGAACGGGGCAGGAAAGAGCCTCCCCGCCTCTGGGGCAAGCTTGCCTTATGCGCTCATTAAGGCCACTCTTGAGACACTTGTCCGCACCCCAGGAAACTAGTCCAGCTCTCGGGCCCTGCAGGGCCTCTGAGCCGGGTGAGTGGGGTGAGGACCCTAGACTGAGCCCAGGCCAAGCCTGAAAATGCTGCTTTGGGGCCATGAGTGGACTCTTCCCTCACCAGATGGCAGCTCCAGAACCAGGAGCTCCCAGCGGGGTACAGAATCCAGACCAGTTCCTTCCCTCACAGTGACCACACCATTTGAACCGGTGAACAGCAGGAGTCAGAGAGCGAGGTTCAGAGAGGTTGCATGAGCTGCCTAATGTCACACAGCTTCAAAGGCAGAGGCCAGCCCGCAGGCAGCGGTGGGGGGGTGTCTTCTGTAGAAGTCTCTGCTTTTCCATTCAGTAAAACACCTGAACAGAGAGCAAAGCCAGACTCAGAGGAGAGAGGACACTTGTTTCAAGTCGCAGCTGTAGTGGGCTGGGTAGGAGACGAGCTCTCCTGTGCCAAGCCTGGAGCCTCGCCTTCCTGACAAGCCCGTGTGGTCTGGAGGGGCCTGGTGTGGGGCTGAAGGGAGGGAGAGGTGCCCCACCAAGTCTGTCTGGACAAAGGTCCCACGCAGATGCCCCCTGCTCAGGCCTCTCTGGCCCCAGAATTTCTCACTGGTCCTCGCAACGCTGCCCGGGAAGGTCCTTCATTTTGTCCCATGGTTCTGCATCAGATGAACTCCAGGGGCTGTTCTCAGTGCTGGAACATGAAGATAAAGAGCAGAGGCAAGGGCCTTGGGAAATAGCACAGCAGGGAGGGCGCTTGCCTTGCATGCAGCCAGCCCTGGTTCAATCCCTGACATCCCATATGGTCCCCTGAGCATTGCCAGGAGCAATTCCTGAGTGCAGAGTTGGGAGTAAGCCCTGAACATTGCTGGGTGGGACCTAAAACACACACACACACACACACACACACACACACACACACGGTGAGGGCAAGACTGCCACCTCTGTAGGGCTCGACCACAGAGTGGGGACTGGGAAACTGGCAGTCAGGGTAGGTGTTGAGTTAGACCCCCGGGGAGTGGAATTAGAGAGGCCCAAGTTAACCAGAAGGAGATACAACAGACGAGAACAGCCAATGCCAAGGTCCTGGGGCAGGTGGTAGCTGGTAGGGTGAGTGGATGGAGGAGACCGAGGCGGCTGCAGCAGAGGGCGCTGGGGAGATGGTTCCGGCCAGGTCACATGGGGCCTCAACTTGGGTGAGAGCTTTGGCTTGAACAAGGGAATTGGACCTTCTGGGAGCAGAGGGCAGCGGGAGGGACGTGTGGTGCCTCAGGGGCGCTGTAGGGGGCTCGGCTCCCAGAGACCCCAACATTGGTCTGGGGGGCACTGCAGCGAGAGGAGGGTGAGTCCCACGCCCTGGGGCTGCCTATTCCGCAGAGGTGGCCGCGCAGCTGCTTATCTGGCCGGGAGCCTGCCAGGCCTACAGAGTCAACACAGCCGCAGCCCCGCCGCCGGAGCCTGTTTTCCGAGCATGCAGCTTCTCCCAGCTCCTTATCAGGCATCCAGGTGGCCAAGCCGGGTTGCTGGGCAATGGCGCTTTATCTGCGAGGTTGGCACGGGGGCCAGGGAGAGGTGACATCATTAGATCCTTTCCCATCTGTCTCGGCAAACATCCCCAGGGGCCTCCCAATTAAGGGCTTGCTTTTCTCCTTCGGCAGATGTTTGTTTTAATCTAATAAAGCAGTTTACAGGCCTCTGCACGGTGAATGGGGTTAAAGTGCTCCCAGACCAGGAAGATGATGGGGAGACAGAAGGATGCTGTGGACAAGGCCCTGGACACTGAGGCCTGTTCGCTAAGGAACAGTCCCAGCTCCTTGCACGGAAGGACTGATTTGGGGCCAGAGCAATAACACAGAGCCGGAAGGCCCTGGCCTTGCATGTGGCCAATCCGGTTTTTGCCCCGCACCACTTAGAATCCCTGAACACGCCAGAAGTGATTCCTAAGTATGCAACCAGGAGTAACTCCTGAGTATTGCTGGGTGTGCACAACCCCCCCACCAACCATAATAAAAAAGAAAGAAAGCCTTCAGGGTTCCCGCAGCCATAATCCAAAATCACCGCTATGTCCCTGGCCGGACCCCACTGTCTTGAGAAGGGACATCACTGAGAAATTAACCTGCTGAAAATGTGGGTGTGTGTGAGTTTTGTGACTTAACTCTCCAGGCTTTCTCAGAGTTGGGATAGGGCTACCTCCCCCCGCTGTCCTGTACTCCCGAAGCCCCCTGAAGTCATCCCCATGAACCAGCTGCAGTGCCGCCATAAGGTTTTCTACCTGCCTTGCTCTAATAACCTATAAATAAATCTCAAAAAGAGATCAAAGACACAGCAAATCTCAGCCCTACACATGGCTGAACAATCTGGGGACACTGGAAGGGTGAGATGGGTTAGCTAGTGCCCACCCAAAAAGAGCTCTTGGCAGCTGCAGGCCCCACAGTACAAAATCACTGCCCACCCCCCTGAGGGATGCATCCATCTTGGGACGGACCCTCACTGAGATATCAATCTGCTGAAAATTTGGGTATGTGGGTTTTTGTGGCTGAAATCTCCAGGCTTTCTTGGAGTAAGGATGAGCTACCGTCTCCCCAATCTCCCTGTACTTCTGGAAGCCCAGGCAGGCACGCACATGCCCCAAAGCTGCCACTCAGTACCTTCCTGATAAAAATACTGAACTTCCTAGCAAGCACAGTGATCACGTGGTACCTGTACTGCAAACCATAGTGCACAAAAAGGAGAGAGACAGAGAGAGTGAGTGGAAGAAGATAAGTATCTGCCATAGAGACAGGATTGGGGGCTTGAGGGAATGGTGGGAGGGAAACTGGGAACATTTGGTGAGGAAATGTGCACTGGTGGAGGGATGGGTGTTGGAACACTGAAGCCGAGTCATGAGCAGCTTTGTAATGTTCTATCTCGTGGTGATTCAACTAAAACAAACACAGCTTGGGGCAAGCTGAGATGGGGCCCCCACCTCCCCTAGGAGGACCCCTCCCATCCTTCCTGGGGCCAATCCTCACAGGGGTCCCACAGAGCACCTCACTATCTAGCGAGACACCCCTTGATCAGAAGTTTCTGCAGACCACAGGGAGATGAGTCAGTCCACAGAGCACCCCTAAAGAGGGAGGGAAAGTGGCTTAGCAACAGGCCACTCCCCTGTCATGCTGAGTAGCCAGAACAATGGAACCAGAGGTGGGGGTGATGCTGGAAGGTGAGTTCAGGGGTGGGGTGGGGTGGTTGCTGCTCTGATCCTTTGGCCAACACATGCAGCGGGAAGTGGCCCTCTTTTCTCCCCTAAGCATCCAAGTAATAAATGAGGGCTGGGTTGGACTGAGAGCAGGAGAGAGACCACAGTTCCCGCATCAGCCTCTCAGTATGTTGCTTCCCTGTTGACTTCTCAGGGAGTCCCCAGAAAGAGCCAATGGTGACTGGCTTCATGGGAGCCTGGACCCTGAACTGTGGGCAGCAGACCTGTAGGATGATGGGAGAACTGTGCCCGGGAGGCTGGGAGGAAAAGAGGCAGGAAGGCTGGGAGATATGGAGGCGGGGAGATATGGAGGCAGAGAGATATCCATATCTCTCTGCCTCCAGAGGGAGATATATAGAGGCAGGGAGATATTGAAGCAGGGAGAGATGAAGGCTGGTAGATATAGAAGCAGGGGAGATATGGAGGCTGTTAGATATGGAGGCAGGGAGATATGGAGGGTGGGAGATATGGAGGCAGGGAAATATGGTGGCTGGTAGATATGGAAGCAGGGAGATATGGAGGCAGAGAGATATTGAAGTTGGTAGATATGGAGGCAGGGAGATATTGAGGCTG
>JAJIBD010032086.1:0-28153 GCA_021461705.1 Cryptotis parvus
TTGTCTGTGGCCCCACCTGGCGAGTGCCGCCCAGTTTTCAGCAGCATGAGCGGCAGAAGCGTTGCGGAGCCCCTGCGGCCTGTCCTGCGCTGGTACCCCCGTGCCTGAGGGGGGACGTCTCCACCACCCTCAGGCCTCCTGGCTGGCGGGGAGTCTTTTTGCATCGGAGGACCGGATAGCTGACTACTCAAGCCCGGCCTGTACGCCTGGATTCCAGAACCTTCCAGGGCCCCGCAAAAGGTCCATGCTTAGATGTGCACGGGGTACCCCAGTGCACCCGGCCGACCTCCCAAGCCCGTGGCCCACTGAGGGTGAGGATACCCCTAGTGGAGGTGGAGAGGTCACAAGGTGCGGTTCAGGTTCCTGCTCTGGAGCCTAGGGCCAGTGGGCAGTTGGATGGTGTGGCCCAGTGACCTATGAACTCTGCCCCACAGGGGCCTGGGAGTCCAGCCTCGCCACCATTCCTGAGGCCTTCCTGTGGCTAAAGTAACTAATTCACAAGTAAGAACCCTTCGCCCTGGGGCGCACCTTCCTGCCGAGGATGGCTGTGGAAGATCAGACGCCTTTGGGAGGAGGCGTGCATGGTCTCAGTCAGAGAGAAGATAGGGCGAGGGTCTTCCTGTTTGTGCTTGAAACCTGCCTCGCCCGCCAGTTCCCCGGCCCTGCGGGTCAGAATCGAGAACCTCCAGCTCCCATTTTGCTCCAGGCTGGCCCACCTCTGAGGAGAATCCCAGGGGGTCCCAGCTGAGGGCTCTGTGGGTAGCGGTCGGGCTGGGCTACCCAGGGTCTGTCTTCAAGGACACGTGGCCTCTCCTCCCACTGGTGCTGTGTGGCCTCCTCCATGCTGACCCTGTTCCTCTGGACACCAACCCCTGCCACCCCCTCCCAGTAGTCCGGAGGGACGCTCTGCCCAGCTCCTACCCAGAACAAGAGGCCTCTCCCCTGAGCTGCCCTGCCATGCTCCGGTGAGTGACAGCTGTGCTGACAGGCTGTGACAGGCCACACAGCTGTCGGGCCGGGAGTCGCTGGTTACGGGCCTGACTGCCATTGCCCCCGGGCCCAGCGCTCCAGCTGCTGGCTCTCGCTTGCAGGTGTTCGGTTCCTCGACCCCCTGGGGACCAGGGGTGATGCTGTGGGGCGGGGCACTGTCTGGGAACGTGAGGGAAGGCCAGCCATGGGCACCCAGAGTGGAAGGCCTGCAGGAGGCCGGGCCCCGCCATAGGCACCCGAAGGAAGGACTGCTGGAGGCTGGACTTGGCCATGGGCACCCCGAGGAAGGACTGCTGGAGGCCGGGCCCGCCATGGGCACCCGGGAAGGCCTGGAGGCTCGGCCCAGCCAAGGGCACCCCGAGGGAAGGCCTGCTGGAGGCCGGGCTCGCCCACGGGCACCCGGGGAAGGCCTGTGAGGCTGGACCCGCCATGGGCACCCAGGGAAGGCCTGCTGGAGGCGGACCTGGCCACGGGCACCCGAGGAAGGACCGCTGGAGGCCGGACCTTGGCCATGAACACCCTGATGGAAGGCCTGCTGGAGGCCAGACCTGGCCATGGCACCCGTGGGAAGGCCTGCAGGAGCGGGACCCGGCCATAGTGCCCCGGGAAGGCCTGAGGAGGCCGACCTGGCCATGGCAACCCGAGGGAAGGCCTGCTGGAGGCCGACCTGGCCATGGGTACCCCAAGGGAAGCCTGCAGGAGGCCGGCCCTGCCAGGACACCTCCCGCCGCTCCAGGAGGCCCAGATACACCTCTTCGCCACGTGGCTCCTCTTAGCACTCAAGTGGCTTTTCTGGGCCTACGGATCACCCAGGCTGTGAAGAGGGAGGTGGGCTGGGGTTTGGGGTTGCCCACTTCGACCTTACTCCTGACTGCACTCAGGGGTCACCCTGGGTGAGTGTATGGGATGCCGGCTTCGGCAAGCAGCCTCCCCACTGTGCTGTCACTCCAGCCCGGGAAGGAGGTTTTATCTTTAGTGAGGAATGGAGGGCTGAGAGACAGGAGGACCTGAGGAGCATCCTGAGAGGCTGGAGAGTCTCCCGCATGGCAAACGCTTTCACGTCTGAGGCAGTGACGTTGTGTGTGTGTGTGTGTGTATGAGGGGATGTATGTGAGTGTATGTAGTGTATATGTGTGAGTGTTGGTGTGGGTAAATGAGGCTGTATGTGTCTATGAGGATGTATGGGGAGTGTATGTAGGTGTACATGGTGTGTGTGAGTGTGTGTATAGGTGTGGGTGTATGGGTGTCTGGGGGAGTGGCAGAGGTATATAGGAATATAATGTGGAGTTTAGTGTGCGTGAGGTGGGGTGTGAGGGTGTGTATGAGTGTATGGATGTGTCTGGGGGAGTGGGCATGAGTGTGTGGGCGTATATAATGTGGTTGGCTATGTAGGTGTAAATGTATGGGTGTCGGGGTGGGTGTATGGTATATGTGTATGTAGACATATATGTGTGTATATGTGAGTATACATAGTGCGGGGGCATATGTATGTAGACATATGTGTATGTGTGTATATGTGAGTATACATAGTGCGGGATAGTGTATGTAGACATATGTGTATTGTGTGTATATGTGAGTATACATAGTGCGGGCATATGTATGTAGACATGTGTGGTATGTGAGTATACATAAGAAGTATATCGTGTATGTAGACATGCAGATTGTGTGTATATGAGTATACATAGTGTCGGCATATTGTATGTAGACGTGTATTGTGTGTATATGTGAGTATATTACATAGTGCGGGGCATAGTGTATGTAGACATGTGTATTGTGTGTATATGTGATTATACATAGTGTGGGGCATATGTGTATGTATAGACATGTGTTTGTGTGTATATGTGCGTATACATAGTGCGGGCATATGTGTATGTAGACATGTGTATGTGTGTGTATATATGCGATACATAGTGCAGGGCATATGTGTGTATGTAGACATATGTGTATTGTGTGTATATGTGCGTGTATGCATAGTGTGGGGTGTGGGTATGTGTGTGAGGGAGTGGTAGGTGATACCGAGGGTCACCCCAGGGCCTCCCACATAATATTAGGACTTAACTCTGCGCCCAGCTGCATGGCAGCCCTGGTCAGGCCGTCCTGCCTGTCTGTGATGCTGGGGCTCCCGGCCTAGAGAAACGTCTCACGAACACCAGAGTCACAATCCCAATACTCAGCCTGTCCCCACTGCCTAGGGCACAGCAGGGCCTCAACGGGGTCACCCCTGCCTCGGCTCGTCTTCAGGACCCAGATGGGGAACTGTCAACGTGTAGTATCCCCACCGCTCTTGACCGACCATGCCTAGGGCACCTCATTCATGCCCATGGCGGGCCCCTGCGCAGCCAGCAGCAGGGGCAGTTTCTGACCGCCCCCTACATGAGTTGAGGGCGCCTGGGCGGGAGAGAGGACCCTCTGCGTGGGCTAATTTCACCCCAGGCTCCAGGAAGGGGGCCGGCGCTCAGTATCTCGGACACCACAAGGCCCGTCTCCGTGGCCGTGGCCCCATTAGCGGTGAAAGACAACATGGAGCCCGGAGCAGGTTTATTCCTCCTGACGGAGTTTGCACAAAGTCTGCGGGGAGCCCATGAGCTCACCAGAGACCGGAAGTTGTTGCAGTTGTGGCCAGTGGGGCTGGTGGTGGGAGGGAAACTTCTAGAAAGCTGCCTGTGTTCAGAGAGGTGATCGTTGGGAGTCAGAGGGGTCTGGGGCCGGAGCAAGAGGGAGAGGCGCGTGGCGGGGGGGACAGGGTGACCTGCTGGGGCCACCTGCCTACCGAGCAGTGCCCCGTGGTCTGGCCAGGACCTGCTGAGGGGACGAGAGTCGGGACTCAGGTGCCTCATCTCCGCGCCGCAGGGCCTCGAAGCTCACGGGCCACCTTCTCCAGGCCCCTCGATGGCTGACAGGCTCTCCAGCTCCTGGTCCTGGGGAGAGAGTACCGTGGGCAGGCCGGGCAGGGGGGTGGCCGTGTGGCCCCTCGGACAGGTGATGATCCCTCTAGGAGCCACAGGACCTTCTACTACGGTGTCAGTGACTCAGATTAGGACAAGGATGTCTGGCAGGGCCTGACGTCACGCTTGCCTCCCGGCCCTTCCTCGGCTGGGCTGTGAACAGGCGCCTTCCAGCATTAGCCGGCCCCACGCCTGTTCCTGTCACTGACCACACGCGCTGTCATACACACTTTTGTTTCTGCCTGTCTCACACTCATGCACCTACTCCCACACACGTTCCTGTCCGTCTTCCTCATACCCCTAGCTCACCTACATACTCATTCCTGTCCTCACACACACACACTCACCTATCACCCGCTAAACACACATAATTACCACACACATTCCAGTCCCTCTCACATTCTCACACGTACCTCTAGCTCACACACACACTCATTTCTATCCTTCACATACACTCATTTTTCTGTCCCTCTCCCCACACACTACACTCACACCATTCCTGTCCTCACTTTCTCTCACACTCTAGCCTCACATACACTCATTTATCTCCTCCTCCCCACACTCACACAGTCTCACACTCATTCCTGTCCTTACACACACACACACACTTGAGCTCACATACACTCATTCTTCAAAGAACCCTTCAGCAGTTCCTTTTTTCAAGGGAGAGCTGCTACTGGCCTCTCCCTTTGCCCACTCACTAGGTGCCGGGAGGGATGGCAGAGTTCTAGCCCTGGCTCTGCCACCCCAGCAGAGCCGCACAACAAGCCAGATGACCCCCCCGCTCCATCGGGCCACCATTTTCCACATCCGACTTCCCTCTCGTCAGAACTCCACCTAGTGATAGCCTATCAGCCCGTCCTGAAGCCGCTCTTGTAGCCGCGCGGTTCATCTATAAATGCTATATTTAGAGGTGACTACAAGGGTATGCCACCTGCATGGCAAGCCTGGAAAGCTGCCCTGTTTTATTTGATATGCCAAATACCAGTAACAATTATATTAGTTCATTCCATGACAATATAATGGTTTGAGGCTCTTTATGTTCCTGGAGCGAATAGATGCCCTTGGGCTCCACTAGCATGAGACGGGACATATGGAGATGTTACTGGTGTCCGCTTCTAGCAAATAGATGATCAACAGGAGGATAGTGATAGTGACACTCATTCTCGCTCTATCTCACACTCATACACACATAGTTCTCTCCTTCTCACACGTTCCTGCCCCGACTCACACACACTCTAACTCACATACAGATGCATCCTGTCCCTCTCCCACACCTCATACACACATCACATCTCACACAAATATGTTTCTGTCCTAGTGTTTCTCACTCTACACTTGTTCCTGTCTCAGCTCTTCTCTCTCACACACACACACACACCACACATACTCCTGCCTGTCCCTCTCGAACTCACATATACTCTCACTACACCTCACATATTTGCTCTTGTCCCTATCGCTCACACAGTCCCACCCAAATCTTGTTCCTATCACACACACACACACACACACACACACACACACACACTCACTCTTTCTCTCACACTCATGCCCCGTCCCAGTCCCAGACCGAGACAGTCCTTTGGCTTCACCTCCTACAGCCGCCACTGTAGCCGAGCGGCTGTAGTAGAGCCCTGAGTCCTGCTTTGCCTGGGCCTCTGAGCCTCGCGACCAAGCAGCTAAGCACCGTGGAGCCCTCTCGGGTCCAGCCTTGAAGCTGCCGCCTCCCTACCTGGCCCAGACCTATGAGAGCTCAGCCTCCGGGTTCCGGCAGGCCAGCCCAGCTGCAGGCGCTGTTAGGTGGGGGACAGACCCTTCACCCTTCGGCCCCGAGGCCAATAGCTGTGGCTGCTCCCATGAGGCCCCACCTACCCTGTCTTGGGGCTCCCCCACCCTCCCCACCCCCAGCCATGACCACAGGGCTCCTCCACTCTTGCCCTCGAGACTGGGTGTCCTGAAGCTCCCAGATGGTTTCCCCAGGGACAAAGCTCTCAACCAGGACCTCAAGGATCCCCTGGCTTCCAGGCACTGGCTGGGGGATGCCCCTGTGCCCCCGCTGCTGCCCACCCTGCTACCCCCTCAGCCCGCGTCTCAGACCCACCTCAGCTCTGCTGGTTGGCACTGCCCTCCTCCTCCTTCTTCTCCTCTGGGAAGCCACGCGCCCGCAGGGCAGACCGGCCTCCACGCTGTCCTCCTGGGACGCGGGCGCCAGCTCTGGCAGGCTTCAGCCCTTGAGCGTGAGGCCGGCCCGGAAGGGGGCAGCTTCATGGAGCCGTCGGGCTGGGCGCTAACTCTCTTCGTCCGCCCGCTCCAGGGGCTCCGCCAGCTCCTGGGCCAGTCGGTCCATCTTGCTCCACCGCTTGGCGCCTGCCCACTGCTTGGGGCGCTGCCCTGCCTCTTCCTCGCCCTCTCCTCTCTTGGGTTCCAGCTGCCTGCTCTGCCCGCCTCGGGAAGAGGGTGCTTGGGCCCCCGCCAGCTCCTCCTCCTCTTCCCTCCTGCCTCTGCTGGTGACCGTGCTCCGTGACTTTCTTCCTCTTGGGGGATCAACCCCCAGCCTCCGCCCCTCCAATCTCAGCGTCATCCACGGCTGGGGTCTCGGCCCACCTGGGGGATAGGTATTGGACGAAAAGCAGGACAATGAGAAAGTGCTCCCGCCCTCACACCCCCTGTGCCCCAGGGTTTGGTGAGGAGTCACTCCCAAACTCAGGTGATGCTCAAGGTGCTTGAGCTCTCCAGAAGCCCCGACCCACGTGGGCACCAAGACGGAACCCCTGCCAATAACCTAGAAAACCAAGATTCCCTGAAGCTTGGCTGGCTAGATGTTGGCGGGCGTGGGGTCGTGTGGCTCACCCTGGCTCCAGCCCACCATGTTTGGGGCAGGGGTGGTGGGAAGGGGCAGTGAGGAAGACGAATGTGGACTGAGAGCTGGGCAACGGGGCTGCAGTCTCAGCTCTGACTACCAGCTGTCTGGCCTGGGGTCAGTGACACAACCTCTCTGAGCCTTTGTTTCCCATCGGGAAAATGGAGGCTACCTGTACATGGGGGTGGGGTGAAGCGCGAAGGAGCTGCTGGGGTCCCCATTGGCCCTCGAGCGGAGTGGACATACCCTCCCTGCTCAGGCTGTCCTTCTCAGGGGTGCGTGAGCGCTACGTGGTGGTTTACCTCCTCACAGGCCGACCTTTCCGCCAGTCTCTCTGCCTCCCTCCTCCTCCTCTTCTCCTCTCCACCTGCTCTGTGCTTCTCGCTGGCCCCGCGAGTGCTCCTCACTGTGCCCCTTGGCCTGCGGCTCTGGGTGTCCCGCCACAGAGGGCGTGGTTGTGGCGTCCCTCCTCACCTGGAGTCTGGTTGTCCTGGTCCCTGGACCCCGTGCGGGCCCCGGGAGGCCTTGGGGCCTGCCTCCTTCCGTCTCCATCTCTTCAGAAGCTCCCCTTTTCGCCGCTTCTCGGGTGCCACTGCCTTCCGTCTGCAACCCGCACTGTCAGGTCTGGACCTTGGCTACTGGCGGGCGCCCCCGATCCCAGCTGCCTGCCCTGCCTGGCCTGAGCCCTCCCCGCACTGTCCCCCAACAGGGCTGCCCTCCCGTGGCTGGGCTCGACCACAGCACAAGTGGATCTTTTCTGCTTTCTGTGCTGTTCAAGCCCTTAAAGCAGAACGAGATTGAATCCATGTGTATAGTAGCTTGAAGCGGCCCCCAGAAGTGCGCGAGAGTTGAACTCGACACTGGTGGAGCTGCAGTGTGGTCTCAGGCGCAGGCGTCTCCGTCTCGAGCACCCGCAGCTGCCCGAGTCCGTAGTCCCTTAGGTGTGTCCTTCCAGGCGTGCCTCCTCGTCTGCCCGGCAGGTGAACTTTTCCTAGTGAAACGCCCACACTTCGCTTCCTCAGTGGAGACAGAGCCCTGCCCGGGAGGTGCCACCGTGAGGTACAGCCCCCACGCCCCTCCACAGGGACTCGTGGCCAGGTCACCTCTCCAGGCTCACCCCAGGTGCCGAGGACGGGTGCTCTGTGTATGCTGACCGCAAAGGCGCCCAGCCCTCACCTGCTGCGGTCAGGAGCGGGTGCCTAGCGCACAGCTGAGCTGCCATGGCACATTCCTGCATTAGCCCAGAGGAAGCCTGCGACCTGATGCCCTGACACGGCTGTCCACAGCTGTCCACCCTGCTTCCTACTGTGCACCTACAAAGAACTAGGCCCTGGGGCGGCTGAGGGGTGCTTCCAGTCGGGCGGATGGGCAGGCGCCACCTCGACCTGAGCCATACTCCTTTGTTCCCTCAAAGCTCTCTGGTTTCAAGAAAGCAGCCCAGAAAAGTCTGAACTTCAACCTCCTCTGGGGTCCTCCTGCAACTTCATCGCCTGATACCCCAACCTCCTGGGACCAGGGGGGACCCTCTGCCGGGAGAAGTTGAGGTACTGCCTGCCAGGCCAGATACTCCCTGTCCAAGAGCCTCCATGTTCCCCCAAAACTCTGTCCTGGGCCCTCACCCTACCCTGGTACTTCCTGTCCTGGGCCTCCCGCCCTACCCTGGTACTCCTGTCCTGGGCCCTCACTCCTACCCGGCACTTGTCCTGGGCCATCACCCTACCCCCGTACCCCTGTCCTGGCCATCACCCTACTCCCCCGGTACTCCCTGTCCTGGTCCATCACCCTACCCTGTACTTCTGTCTCGGCCATCACCCACCCCGGCACTCCTGTCCGGGCCATCACCCCTACCCTCGGTACTCCCTATCCTGGTCCATCGCCCTACCTGTACTTCTGTCCTGGGCCATCACCTCTACCCTGTACTTCCCTGTCCTGGGCCCTCACCCTACCCTCCTGTACTCCCTATCCTGGCCATCACCCCACCCGGTACTTCTGTCCTTGTCCATCGCCCACACGGTACTCCCTATCCTGGGCCACGTCTTCACCTTCCGTACTCCTGTCCCTGGGCTATCGCTCTACCCGGTACTCCCTGTCCCCAAGCTCTCCCCTCACCCTCCCCGGTACTCCCTGTCCTGGGCCATCGCCCTACCCCGTACTCCCTGTCCTGGGCCCTCACCCTACCCGGTACTTCCCTGTCCTGGGCCCCTCACCCTACCTCTCCTGTCCTGGCCTCACCCTACCCCGGTACTCCCTGTCCTGGGCCATCGCCCTACCCTGGTACCCTGTCCTCGGCCATCACTCTACCCGTACTCCTGTCCTGGGCCCTCGCCCTACCCCTCGTACTCCCTGTCCTATACGCCTCCTACCCCCGTACTCCCTGTCCTGGGCCTCGCCCTACCGTACTCCCTGTCCTGAGCCATCACCCCTACCCCGGTATTCCTGTCCTGGGCCATCACCTCTACCCCGTACTTCCTGTCCTGGGCCCCCGCCCTACCCGTACCCCCTGTCCTGGGCCCTCGCCTACCCCGTACTCCCTGTCCTGGGCCATCACCCCTACCCTCGTATTCCTGTCCTGGGCCATCACCTCTACCCCGGTACCTCCTGTCCTGGGCCCTCACCCCTACCCCCGTACTTCCTGTCCTTGGGCCTCCACCCACCCCGGTACTCCCTGTCCTGGGCCCTCACCCACCCTGGTACTCCCTGTCCTGGGCCATCGCCCTACCCCTGTACTCCTGTCCTGGGCCCTCCCCTACCCCGTACTTCCCTGTCCTGGACCCTCACCCTACCCCAGTACTCCCTGTCCTGGGCCACGCTCTACCCTCGTATTCCTGTCCTGGGCCATCACCCTACCCCCGGTACTCCCTGTCTGGGCCATCACTCCACCCCGGTACTCCCTGTCCTGGGCCATCACCCTACCCGGTACTTCCTGTCTGGGCCCTCGCTTCCACCCTGGTACTCCTGTCCTGGGCATTTCACCCTACCCTGTACTCCTGTCTGGGGCTCTCACCCTACCCGTACTTCCTGTTCTGGGCCCTCAACCTACCCCGGTACTCCCTGTCCTGGACCCCACCCTACCCCCGTACTCCCTGTCCTGGGCCATCACTCTACCCCGGTACTCCCTGTCCTGGGCCCTCACCCTACCCCGGTACTCCTGTCCTGGGCCCTCACCCTACCCCCGGTACTCCCTGTCCTGGGCCCTCACCCTACCCGGTACTCCCTGTCCTGGGCCCTCACCCTACCCGGTACTCCCTGTCCTGGGCCCTCACCCTACCCCCCGTACTCCTGTCCTGGCCCTCGCCCTACCCGGTACTCCCTGTCCTGGGCCCTCGCCCTACCCCGTTACTCCCTATCCTGGGCCATCACCCCTACCCCGTACTTCCTGTCCTGGGCCTCGCTCTACCCCTGGTACTTCCTGTCCTGGGCCCTCGCTCTACCCGGTACTCCCTGTCCTGGGCCCCCCACCCTACCCCCGGTACTTCCTGTCCTGCCATCACCCTACCCCGGTACTCCCTTGTCCTGGGCCATCACCCTACCCGGTACTTCCTGTCCTGGGCCATCACCCTACCCCGGTACTCCCTGTCCTGGGCCATCATCCCACCTGACACTTCCTTGTCCTGAAACCCAGCCTGCCAGGTACTTCCCTATCCTGCAATCACTCATGGTCACTCGGACCAATCTGAGCTCTGAGAGAGACGTAGCCAAATTCTTGGTCTCTAGCTGGGAGCCCTCCTTGGGCAAGAGCCCATCACTGCTGTCAGCGTCCTCGTAAAGGGAGGCGACTGCTGACCCTAGGAGCCCTTCACCTCTCAGAACTGTCCTGTCCTGTTCCGCTGGCCCTTACCCCTTCAGCGGGCCTGGTCACTCTGCTGCTCCAGAACCTCGGGAGCCTTTCGCGGTACTGCTCTGCTTCTTCTGCTGCTGCGCCCCGCCTCCTTGGCGCCTGGCATGGGGTGAAGAGGAGACGTCCGTGTGAGCTTAGCCCTGCACCAGAGTCTCTGAGAGCAGCAGCGGCCATTTCCCCGGCTCCTGCACTGGCACGTGGTGTTCGAGAGCCTGTGCCACGGGGCTACCTGCCCCTCAGCTGGGCCCCCCCCCCCATGGCCTCTCCAGACTCAGTTTCCCTTGCTGGGATGCCTCAGCATGGTAGGGGATTGTCACGGAGAAGCAGAGGCCTGCGTCTGAGCCTCAGGGTTGGTACCCTGTTGACCGGCTGCTGTTCCTACAGCTGCTGCCGATGGTCCCCAGCCCCTGGCTCTTGGAAGGCTGGGCCAGAAGCCCAACAGCTGGAGACCAGCCTTTTCCATGGTGGACACTGCTGGCCTTCCAGGGCGTTTGTAGGCCAAGGACTGTGTTTGGATGTGTGCTGGGCCAGCCCCTTGCCTAGACTCTCTCTCTCTGTGCTCCGCTCACCTGGGAGCCCCTTTAGCCCACTTGTCTATGAAAAAGGGCTACTGTAGAGAGGGTGCTAGGTGCAGGGGTGCAAGAGTATGGGGACCCGGGGACGAGGCAGGTGGACAGATACAGCACCATACCCAGAGGACGTTATGGTGTGGACACACACCTCTGGGTCCAGTACAGGCCCATTTTTACACACACACACACACACACACACACACGCTACACAAAGGCGCACGCAGATGCTGTCAGATATGATGTGCCGGAGCTGTTCTTGCACATGTCCCCGGAGAAGCAGTGTCGTCACTGAAACGTAGCAAGATAGTCCTGTGATGCTTTTTGGGTTTGTTTAGTTTGGGGCCACACCCCGTGACACTCAAGGCTTCCCCTCCTGGCTGTGCGCTCAGGATTGCTCCTAAGGTCCAGTTCAGGGGACCATACAGGGTGCCAGGGATTGAACCTGGGCAGAGGCAGGCAAGGGTGTGCCTACCCGCTGCACTATCACTCTGGCCTGCAACGCTAAAACTTAAAAAGACTCTGGGCTTGATCCCAACTCCCCAAGAATAGTATGACTGTATTGTAATAAAATACTCGCTAGTTTAAGAAAATTGCAGGGAGTCAGCAGGCACAGATGACGGAGAGGGAACAGCGTCTCACGCTGTCAAGATCCCGCAACCTAGGGCCGGAGCGACAGCACAAAGCCGGGAGGGTGTTTGTCTTGCACGCGACTTACACCGGTTCCCCAGCATCCCATATGGTCCCTGAACACCGCCAGGAGTAATTTCTTTTTCTTCTCTTTCTCTTTCTTTACTTTCTTTCCTTTCTTTCTTTCTTTCTTTCTCTTTCTTTCTTTCTTTCTTTCTTCTTCTTTCTTTCTTTCTTTCTTTCTTTCTTTTTTCTTTTTTTTTTCTTTCTTTTTTTTTCTTTCTTTCTTTCTTTCTCTTTCTTTCTTTCTTTCTTTCTTTCTTTCTTTCTTTCTTTTTTCTGTCTGTCTGTCTGTCTGTTTTTGGGTCACATCTGGCAATGCTCAGGTTACTTCCTGGCTCAGGAATTACCTCCTGGCAGTGATAGGCCATGGGATGGAAACTGCCACTCTTCCCACTGGCTAGGAGGGCCCCATGTATGACCAGTAGTGTCAGGAGCTCACCCCGCGCCCGGCCAGGGAGTGCCCCCTCCACTCCAGCAGGAAGACCGTGGTGCGAGTCTCATACCAGACTCAAGACGTCCACTTGAGAGCAGGGAACGGGTTGGTTGAAGCAAAGTGTGACTTCCCATCGAGCAGAAGCTACAAGGGGGAAGGAGCTCTTCCTGGTCCAGAAAACCAGCCTCGCTTCTGCTAGCCAAGATGGGGCCCTCTCTGTCTACCAGACACGGGAACCCAAGCACTTGATCGGGCAGAGCTGCACGTGGTCTCGACATGTACCTAACTCGCCATGTGACCTTGGAGAAGCCACTCAATCTCTGAAGTCGGGTCTCTCTCCCCAATTGAACCTGGGGCCTCCCACAGGCCTCTGTCCTGGCCCTCCGGTAACACAGGATGCCTGTTCCTTCATTTTATAGCTTAAAAGAAATTCACAGAGACACCCCCCACCCGAGGGAGAGGGCAGTGCTGGCCCTTCCTGCTCGCCTGTGCCCCAGTTCCTGTGCTGGGCCTGGAGCTGCGCTCTGGTGGCGGGGAAGTACCTTGAGAGCGAGGTTCTGGAGCTCTCTGAGCAGGTTCTATAGTGTCGCAGAATGGAGAGGATCCGCTGCGTCTGCAGAGAGGGGAAGCGTGAGGGCTGGTGTGTGGAGTAGCCGCTAAGTGCGGAAGCTCCACCAGCACTTTCATCTGCGCACAAGGGGATGATTCTGGACACGCAAACCCCCCACGTGAGCCTGAGTCTCGAGATCACACTGGAGTCGTCACCTTGGTCTGTTGGTCTCCACGGCATCAGAGACCCCGCGCCCTCCCTGGCCCCCTCACCAGCCGTCAGAGGGAGGTTTGTGGGGTCTGAGCACGTGCCCCCGTCTCCTCTAGAGTCAGCCTCCCGCTGCCCACCTGCCCAGACTCATTTCTCCCTTACGCCTCCCTCCTGTCCACCTACCATTTTCCTCCCAAGGCCCACTCCCAATGCCCCTGGGCAGACCGTTCCGCCACCATGCTCTGGTCTAGCCCAGAGTGGCTCTAGGCATCCCCTCTGCGCTATCCCGGCCGGACCCACCTCCTGGGAGGGTCTCCGAGCACTCCTGGCTGACGGGCATAGGGCTGGGTTTGAGGGTGTCCGAGATCACTTCCACGATGCACTTCATTACCCTGGAAGACGGCGGCAGCTGAGATTTAGGATGCTCCAGGGGGGTCCTAGGCGCAAACAACCAACTGAGTCCTAGGAGCAGCGGTTTTGCTGTTTAGTGGGAGCCTGGCTCAGGGGCCTTGGTTCTGCTCTTAGTCAGTGGGAACAGGAAGAGAGCCCCCTTTACAATGTCTCCGGTGGGCTTGCGAAGATAGTCCAGCAGGGAGGGCATTTGCCTCCCCACATAGCCAACCTGGGTTTGATCCCCGCATCAATGATTCCCCGTCCCAACACTTCCAGGAGCAATTCCTGAGTCTAGAACCAGGAGTAACCCTGAAGGCTTTCCAGGTGTTTCCCCCAAAGGGAGAAAAACACCAAAAAAACAACAACGTATCAGATCGGGAGGTAACCTGGCACTTCCACACCCAAGTGTGCTGTTTCTCCAAAGAGGCTGACATGGCTCTAGTCTGGCACATACCATCTGGTCTTAAGGCAGCCACCTCCAGGAAGCCTCCCGACTCCCCAGAAAGAGAGTGAAGACCAGCTCTAGCTCCTGTCTGCAAACAACGCGGAGCACAGATACGGGGCCAGAGGCGTGCAGGCCAGCTCCAGTCTGGCTCCCCACCGTCACCTGGGGTGGAGAGCCCACTCTGGCACGCGATTCCAGTCCCAGATTCCCAGCCGCAAGACTGGAGCATGGACCACTAAGTCTCGGATTAAACTGGGCCACAAAACGTGCCAGCTTCTGGGGCCCGGAGCAGCTGCAGGATTTGAGCCCTGGGTTTGAGCCCTGGCACTATGTGCTCCCTCTAGCACTGCCTGGAGCAGGCGAACCTCGCTGTGAGAATCTTGGCATGGCTGGTTGCAGGAGCCACAATTCTCATGTGCAGGGCGGCCACTGGGGTCTTCTCCCAGGATGGAGATGACTCAGAAGCACGGAGCAAGAGCACCCCCCAAGGGCCGACACCACCTGCCTCGGCTGCAGGGAGTTGGCGGTGCTAGTGGAGGGGCGGGACGGCAGCTGCACCTCCAGGGTGCAAGGCAACCTGTCCCAGAGCAGGTGGCACCAGACGCGCGGCCTCCCAGCAGCCTAGCTGGAACATTTAGCTCTTCACCGGCTGCCTGGGCCGGGCTCTTGGGCACAAGCTGGGGACCAACATGCGCCCACAAGGGATCTGGCAAGGAAGCTCCTGCAGCTACCCCCCTGCACCCCCAGAGCTCACACGGAGACACCACATTGCTCATCCTGTAGGAGTATTTAGGGGCAGGGAGTGAGGGGCGCCTGGGGTGAAGGCGCAGGGCAGGCAAGGAAGACGGAGGAGTGATGGTGCTCCTGTGTGCCAGCCCATCCCACTGACGCCCTCCCGGCACGCCAGCCTCCTACTCACCTCTAACCTCTCCTGTCCAGGGAAACAACAGAGACGGAAAGGTGTAGGAGCTGCCCCAAGAACCCAGAGCTCTGGGGAGTGGGAGAAGTTACACTCAGTCCCGCAGCTGAGGAGCGGGACTCGGGAACAAATGCAGTTTCTATTGAGATGTCTTGTTGTTCCTTTGTTTTGGTCACCTCTGGGTGGTGCTCAAGGGGATCACTCCTGGCAGTGCTCAGGACCATCTGCCGTATGGGATGGAAGACAAGAGCCCTTCCTGCCTTACTATCTCTCTAGACCCTGATGCCTTGGGTTTTAACCATAGACTCAGAAAGAAAACAGAAAAAAAGAGAGAGGCAGGAGGGAAACTCTAACTCCAAGCACTGTCAGAGTCATGAATGAACCCCAAGGCTGCAGGAGCTGGAGACGGGCTCTTGGTTTTCACACAAACCCCACCAGTCTCCCCAGTCTGACCCTATCTTGTGACCCCCGCCCCAGTCACAGCGGGCAGCACCTGGGATCAAGATCCAAGAGTGTTTTCATTGGAGTCTCTAGGGCGAGTCAGCTCTGGGCTGCCTGTGTGTGTTATGGGGGGGGTGGGGATGGCTGGCAGTGGGGGAAGTGAGCTCAGAGGTCTGCACCCAAGGGCAAGCCCAGCCGTGGGGCTAGCAGAGCCTGAGTGTGGAGGGCAGTGGACACGGTGGGTGTAACACTGGCCTGGGGCGCTGTGCGCTGAGCCTCAGAGCAGGGAGTGAAGTTTCCCAGCAGGACAGCAGGAACTCGGCGCGGCTGGCTCTGAAGGCTTTTTTGCAAGCTCTCCCAGTGCTAAGCATCCGCATTGCGGCCCTTGGCTTTATGCCAGATTAATCCTCCAGCTGCCCAGAAACAGGCTGCGAGATGACCATGGCGGCCTCCGAACCAACCTCAGCCGTGAGGCCCCAGACCTTCTTACCTCGGTGTCCCCTTTATTCATAGGGCTATTCACGGAGGGCGATGACTGGGAAGAGAAAGAAAGAGAGCAGGGGGTCACTTTGGGGTCACTCCTGCACCTTTTCCCCACTGTACCCACTGGGGCCCCTCACCCTGGAGGTACCCCACAAACTGCCCCCCGTGAGAGGCAGGGAGGGCTGTCTCCCCCAGCCCACCGCTGCTGCGGAGCGGGGGGGGCCCTCGGTGGTTCCAAAGAGCCAGCTGGGCTTTCTAACCCTTCCCTTTGGCAAAGCACCTACTGGTGGCGCCAAGGCAGCAGACAAGCGCTCTGGAAACCAGGACAGAGGGTGAGCCGGGACTGGGGAGGGAGCGACCCCAGAGGCCAGGTAGCTGCAAGTAGGGCGTGGGAGGGGATGTCAGATTCTGTGGGAGACTTGAGGGCCAAAGCCTGGAGGTAAGGAAGGAGGGACCCAGAGAGAAAGGGGTGGGGCACCAGCCCTCCTTGGACCCCAGTGACCTTGGCCAGCCACAGCGAGCTGCACTGGTCCCGATGCAGCAGCGACATGGAGCCCTGACTTCAGGCGGGGCCTCTGGGGGGACCATCTTGGGTTAGGCCAGCCTAAAGGAGTCAGTGCCAGCACGATGGCTGCGCTAGGTCAGGCAGAGGCGATGGCGCTGTCCGCGGTGCTGAAACCTCGCCGCGCCGGAGGGGAGAGAGACGCGCGGGGCTGGGAGCAGAGCCGGACCCCCTGCAGGGGAGCAATGGGGGCGCCCCCAACCCTCTCCCACGAGACCCGCGCTCCGCTCACCTTGCCCGGCGCACAGTAGAAGCGCCAGGACCCCCGGCCGAGCGCATGGCGACCGCGGGCTCCGAGCAGCAGGAGCACGGGGGCCGGGGCCGAGGGCACCCGCGCGAGGGGCGGCAGGACGGGGAACCCGGGGCGCTGCTGGTGGCGCAGGGTCGACGGCGGCGTCCCTGGCTCTGTCCGTCTGTCGGCCCGTGCTCCAGCCTCTGAGCGCCTCGCTAGGGCACTGCTGCAGAGGTGGCGGCAGAAGCGGCTCCCGCGCGCCCACTTATATCACCCAGCCCCGGAAATGACGTCATCGGACCGCCCAGGTCTGGCCCCGCCACGCCAAGGGGTCTGTCAGCACATTCTCCCCCTCCACGTTGATGATAGCTGGGACCGGCACCTGGCTGCCGGAAGTGGCAACGGGCACTGAACCCTTTAGTCTCTCAGCTCCAGAGACCGTGTGTGCAGCGCTTGTGTATGTGCTCTCACGCTCTCTCGCGTTCCACCGCTCTGCCCTCCACTGCTCCTCCACCCCCGCCTCACCCCATCTCCTGGGCTCAGGGCTTCCGGAGCCCACCTAGATTCCTGTCAGCTCTAGCACAGTGCCAGAGACCCGATGCCCCACCTAAGGCCCATATCCGGGAGCCTCGCCTGCGCCTCCACGATTTGTCTTTGTGTCTGTCATTGAGTGATTTATGTCATGTTTGCTCACTTCTGCTTCCTGCGTGTCCGGCACCTAAAAGTAAACACGCTTAATAGATTACTGTTGATCTTACCCATTGATCTCAATCCCTGGACAGTGAATCCTGGGCTCTAGTCCAATGTCAGGGAGTTGTTCTTGGGGCTTGGGATGGCATAAGGGCGCAGCCCTCGGCAGCTCTTGGCATAAATTGTCACACCAGTCCTTTCTAGGGCTAACATCAGCCTGAGTTCAACCCCAGAATCAACTTCTTGATGCTTGTGACCCGGCCTCCCCCTTTCTAGGGTTCCCAGTTCTGTGCTTGGGGGATTACTCCTGACAGTGCTCAGGGGAACCATGTGGTGCTGGGGATTGAGCCAGACCTCCCTACATGCAAAAACATGGTCCAGCCCTTTCAGTCCCTGGTCAAGACAGAGATTTATTTAGAGTTCTCAGTCCTGGAGAAGATGGACAGGTCTTTGGTCTAAGAAAACAGACACACACAGATAGATAGATAGATAGATAGATAGATAGATAGATAGATAGATAGATAGATAGATAGATAGATAGATAGATAGATAGATAGATAGATAGATAGATAGATAGATCCTGTCACTGTCTTCCCGCTCATCATCGACTTGCTCTCGAGCGGGCACCAGTAACATCTCCATATGACCTGTCTCATGCAAGTAGAGCCCAAGGGCACCTGGGCAAGCTCCAGGAAGTATAAAGCCTCAAATCATTCCATTAGTGTTATGGAAATGGAGGTCTATAATGAGGTCTAGACAGACATACAGATAGACAGAAACTGACAGACAGACAGACAGACAGACAGGACAGAAGACAGACGAGACAGACAGATAGATAGAGAATAGATAGATAGATAGATAGATAGATAGATAGATAGATAGATGATAGATAGATAGATAGATAGATAGATATAGATAGATAGATAGATAGATAGATAGATAGATATAGATAGATAGATAGATAGATAGATAGATAGATTTTTATTTTAATATCTCGACTGAGGTAGGTTTTATGCAAGAAAACAGATGCCCCAGGCCCAGAAGCATGATCTTGTTTTCTTTGTTCCTATCCAGATTGTTTGCCGACCATGCTTGTGGTTTGGGTGTGTCATCGTTGGCAGTGATTGCACCTACGTACTATTTCTTTCCTGGACAGGTGGTTTACCCTCAGCAGCCTCGTGAGTGCTGCCTCAAGGACACTTGGACACTGAGCTGTCCCATCTTCGGGCTCTTTCCCTGCCGAGGAGGTTTCACCTCCCACGCCCAAGGAAGGTGGGTTCTGCCCACAGCTGGCATTATCCAAGCCCCTCCTCCTTCCCTGCACCCAGCCCATCACTGCTCTCCTTCCTGCCTCTGTGCCACTCCGCCTCCTGAGAGATGATGGAGGAGCCTCAGAGTGAGACACGACCCTGTTTGTGCATTGGTTTACCAACAGCTATTGGTTAAAGCCCCACCAGATGCTCGAAAATAAGTGTGCAAAGAGCTTGGGGATATGGAGGAGCAAATAGACCAGTTCTCGGGCTGGAGCGATAGTACAGTGGGAGAGTGTTTGCCTCAAACTTCGGCTACCTGGGTTCGATCCCTGGCTTCCCATATGGTCCCCTGGGCACCCGCCTGGAGTAATTCCTAAGAGTGCAAGCCAGGGAGTAATTTCTGAGCACTGCTGGGTATGGTCCAAAAAGTTTAAAAAAAGACCCCAACTCCTGGCTCCTTGGACCTTTATTTTTTGAGAAAGCGAAGACATGATGGATAAAGAAAAACAAACAGAATTGAGTGCTAAGGAAAAGCTGAGAATGAAGCAGTGGGGGCTGAGAAAGGCCTCAGGGGAATGAGCTCTGCCTTGCATGCTGGCTGGGGCCTGGACACTGTCCTCAGTGCTACCAGGCATGACCTCAAGCACTGAGCCAGGGAGCACCCCTGAGTGCTTAAGGAGACCTCTTAAGTTACGCATGTAACCCAGACCAGATGAAAGAGGATGGAAAGCTTACTGGGCAGTGTGTAAGCTTTAAGGTCCTGGGGCTTTGGTTTTGCTCCGGCACTGATGTTCCCCTTAGCACCACTGCCTCTGACTCCAAATCAAACCAAAAACCAAAACCAAGAAAAAACTCAGAGAAGGGATAATGAGTATGTGGGTGTGCTGAGCGTATGATTTTTAAAATCTTTTATTTGGATGTTTTTGTTTTGCTTGGGGACCACACCTGGCAGTGCTCAATTGGGCTTACTTCCGGCTCTGTCTCCTCAGAGACCCTTCCTTGGGTGCTCAGAGGACCGTATGTGGAGTTGGGAACCAGACTCAGCTTGACTGTGTGCAAGGTCAGAGCCCTTCCTGTTCCGGCCCCATGGTGGATGATTTTTAAATAGGCTGGTCTCAGGAGGTTGAGCAAGGAGATGGCCTTTCAGCAAAGCTCTGAGGTTGATGAGGGAGGGAGCCGGCCCAGCGGTAGGATACAGCTCAGGGAGAGAGACAGAAGCCAGAAGAGCTTCCCAGGGAGACAGGCAGGAAGCAGAAAGCCCTGGGCAGAGAGGGCAGCTACACACACACATAGTCCAGCTCCACAGCATGGCAGTACCCAGAAATAGAGGAACTCCCTGGAATCCCATTGGCCCAGAGACAAGGTGCGTGCCTCGGTCTGCAGCCTGCAGGTCACTTACTCTACTTTGCCTGTGAGACCTTCGCTGAGACTTGGGTGCCTGGGGCCCTAGGCCTACCTTCCTGGCAGAGCTCTGGCCTCGCCAGCGTGAGGCTGGGGCTCAATCTAGCATTTGTTCCACAGGCCTGGAACATAATCCTAGTACGGGGGCATGGGCAAAGAGATAAGTGTCAGGTACACTGTAAGAGATGTGCCCTGCGCCTCCGCCGCACCTGCCCCCACCACAACAACGAGGGGAGGAAGGAAAGGGAAGAGGAACGAAGCGGATCAGAATAAGCATCATTCTCCATTGGGGCCAGCCAGACGGGGGGCGCTCAGTTTTGCAGCGGGCTGAGTTACTGCCGGCCTCATACAAGCGTCTCACTGCATCGGGAGGGGTGAAAACAGGCGCCACTCTGCACCTGAGTGCATTTGGCCTCTGCAGCTCGGTTTCCTGGTTCTTCATGTTTTTTGCTGCCGAGTCCCGGACACAAATAGCATTGGCATGATTTCATTCAGTCATCCAGTCCTTTGAGTTCAAAGAACTGAGCGCCCTTGTGCATCTCCCATGAGGAAATATTCAAACTCTGGTGCTCTGAGGGGAGCGGACCGGCCTCTCCCTGGGGCTCTGTTTTTCTCCTGGGGCCTGTTGTCACACAGCTGAGTGGGGAGCAGCAAAACAGTCCCAAGCAAGTAACAGTCTCATCACTGGCAGGCTTTAAAGCTTAAATCTCTCTCTCTCTCTCTCTCTCTCTCTCCCTCTCTCCCTCTACTCCCTCTCCCTCCTCTCCCTCTCTCCCTCCCTTCCTTTCTTTCCCTCTCTCTCCTCCTCTCTCTCTCTCCCTCATCTCCTCCCTTCCTCTCTTTCCCTCTCTCTCTCCTCCTTTCTCTTCCCTCTCTGTCTCCTTCCTCCCTCTCTCTCCCTCTCTCTCTCCCCTCCTCTCCCTCTCTTTCTCTCACTCGGTCTCTCTCCTCGGTCTCTTGTCTCTCCCTCTCTCTCTTCTCCTTACCCCCATAAATAGCACCCGATGTTCTATTCACGAAGTTCTTCAAGCACCCCAAGATCCAAGTCCAACAGAGACTTGAACCTATTTGGAAATTGGAGCCAGGGATGAGCCCCCCCAAAAGTCTCACATCCCTGGGCCCCCGCTCTTATGGGGAGAAGAAGCTACAGAAAAAAAAGACCCTCAAATCACGGGTGGAAGGTGTGGGAGGATCCGGTTTAGCTCAGGACACAAGTCCAGCAAATGAGCAGAGCCGCAATACTCTGGGGGTGGGACGGGGGACTCAGCTGTCGTCAGCATGGAATTTCCATCCTGGTAGCCAGACAGTGGTGCCACATGCCACCATTTTCCCCACAATCACAAAGGGGCAAAGGCAGATGGAGGCTAAAAGCAGACGCTTTATGAGACAGTCCAGGACACCTCACTCCTACCACTTAGCCAGACTGTGCCACCTGCCAGGCGAGGTGGGGACAGACACCAGGGGAGCCTCTGATGACTCAGGGCAGAGGGACCCGGAGGAACATTAAACACCTTCACGAAGCGACGCACACGGGGCTGATGACAAGAGACCCTTATGGAAAAGTTAGGTGCAGAAGGGCCACGCGGCTCCCAGAGGTTTGCATTACAGCCCTGCGGGCAGTAGGGTACGTATTAGCGCTGTTTACAGCCAGAGTCCTAACGGAGAATCGAGCCCCGGGTGCCCTACGGCATTCACCGTACACAATGAATCAGGACTTTTGCTTACACCCAAAAGCACAGACATGAGCCTAAGAATTGCCGCTGTAGCTGGGAGTGCAGGAGCCTGTGTGGACCTGTCTGTGGAACCTCTCTAAGGAACTATGCCATGAGGTTGGTGCTGGATTTGTTGGGCTTCCCGTAGAAGCACACCTTGAGAAGAAAGATGTGGGGAGTCCAAGGGATCCCAGCAACCAATGGGACAGAAAGGAGGAACTTGCTTGAGACTGGGAGGTGACAGCGAGTAGCAGGCACACTACTGGAACCTTGCCACGGGGCAGGGAATCAAGGCTCAATTCCTTTCTGCCTTGAGGGTCTCTCTTGCAGGGTTCGCTAACCCCCATGTTGTTTGTCTGCTCTATATGAACGCACTCGCCATCGCCGAAAGTGGTAGATGAACCCAACCAGGCAGAGAACACAGGAAACACAGGTGTGTGTTCAACTGCTCACCGCCATGACCCCAGGACCCTAGGGGAATTCTGGGGGCACCCTAACTATACATCGCAGGCATTGACACGTTTCCCCATCATCTCAACTTTACAGCAGCTCTTGGCTATATGGGAACATCTGATCCTCATACGAAGAAGAAAGCCTCAAAGAGATGGGCGCCTGTCCCCAGAAACACTGTCTTGTGCGTTCCACCCCTCCCTCCCGGGACCTGTAAGCAGCCCTTTAACGAGCCTGATGTTTAAGCTCACATCCGTGTGGGAAGCTTCTCACCCACGCTGGGGCTGAGAGGTGGACAAATGGACAGTGGATACTTTTCAGGAGGAAGAGCTTAGGAACGCTCTTTTTTTCTCTATCTTCAGAATCTGTATGAGGCTGCATTTTGCCTGTACATTCTGATGCTGGCCTGGTTTCCCTGTGCCCCTCCCTGTGATATCCGGGATTCACCACCCCAGAAAATTCCCTCCTTACTGTTTCCAACTGTCACTAGAGCACCAGAGATGGAAACCCAAGATGCCGTGAACTTGGCATAATTATGCAACAAGAGGGAGCCTGGAGGATTAATGGTCTACTCTGGGAGAAGGGGTGGTGGGCGCAGAGGTTCAGCTCACCACATCGAGGCAGAGCTCCGGGGACCTGCCCTCCGCGGGGCTCAGAGACCCTCTCCCAAAATTCCCATCCCGTGACAAACTGCATCTGGCTCGGAAGATATCCTGCCTAGTCTGGTTTTAAGAAGCGACCATGCTGTCATGAGTGGTGTGAGCTGCCCGTCACACAGTGAAGGGGAGGGGAGGTGCAAAGCAAGGCTGGGAGTCACTGCTGTGGCGCAGGGGTTCCACACGCTCCATTTATCATTGCTATGCATTGGGTTGGGCCAAACCAGAAAGCAAATAAACAAACAAAACACATTTCCCGGACTTCCTTGCAGCAAAAACCCTGGATATGGAATAAATTCAGAGGCCCTGATTCAGGAATTGATCCGAGTAGCCTGTAGAGAGAAGCTGGCTCAGAGTGACCTAGATGCGCGAGGGCCTGGCCCAGGTGGACGGCTCTCCACAAAGCCCCTTAGGTAGTGCCGGCAGGAGGCTTCCTGTTCCAGGGCTCAAACTCATCCTGGGTCTGAGCTGGGCCGTCCTGCTTCAAGTCCATTTCTACGACCTCCTTGTAGCTCCCAGCCTTTGCAGCCGGTTTTCTGTGACCCATCTGAAACAAGGCACTGCCCCGGAGGACAGGAGGATGGTTTCATGATCATGACGGTGGGACAGGAGTGGAGGCAGGCCCCCTGGGCATCACAGGGTCCACTGGAGCCCTACTGGGCTGGGGCATGGGGAGGAAGAAGGGTTAGCGTGAGAATCACTGATGACGGCTTTTGGTTAGCCCTTAGTCAAGTTCATAACGACAGAGAGCAGACAGGGTGGGGTTGCCGGGTAAAGGGGCGGGCATGTGGTGCTCCCCGGAGAAGGGACCGTTCGGGAACGTGGTTGGGGTGGGAAGGTGCTCGGCCATGACCGGGTGGGTGAGTCCAAATACCTGAGCTGAGCTTCGGAACATGGTTAAACTGGTCTGTTTTTATGTGTTGCCCCGAGAGTGAGCAGGACTCTGCCCAGGTGGGAAGTTGGCGGGCAGGAAGGCAGTGCAGAGAGAACAGGGAGGATAACACAGTGGGAGGCATTTGCCTTGAACACAGCTCACCCGGGTTGATCCCCGGCACTCCCCTTATGGTCCTCTTGAGCATGCTAGAGTAATTCCCAAGTGCAGCCAGGAGTAAGGCCCGGAGCATTTGCCGGAGTTTGGACCACTCTAAAAAGGGATGCAGAGGGGAGGTGAGGGCTCAGCATGACCCTGCCTGACCCCCCTACCGTCCCCCTAGCATGGAGGGGTGCAGCCCGAGAAGCCTGAACACTGCAGGGGGTGGTCTGAGTGATGCCCGAGCCCCACTCCCTGGGGCCTGTCCCCGAGCCGCCAGGTTGGTCAGGAATAGCTTTTGGGAGGCACAAAGCCACCAAACGCCAAACAAAACCAAACCAAGGCCGGAGCGGGGCAGAGCAGTGAGCCGAGCCAGGGCTCGCCTGGGGACGTGGCCGTGTCTCTTTCCTTCCTGCCTCAGTCCTGAGCCTTGTGGACCCTCAGGGGCCCTCGTGCCTTGGCCCCCTTCCCAGAACGGGGCAGGAAAGAGAGCCTCCCCGCTCTGGGCAAAGCCACTTATGCGCCTCATTAAGGGCCACTCTTGAGATTTCCTAACCGCACCCCTTGAGTCCAGTCCAGCTCTGAACCCGGCAGGGCCTCTGAGCTGGGTGAGGGTGAGGACCCTTGACTGAGCCCAGGCCAAGCCTGTAAAATGCTGCTTTGGGCCATGTAGTGGACTCTTCCCTCACCAGATGCTTAGCTCCAGAACCAGGAGCTCCCAGCGGGGGTACAGAATCCAGACCAGTTCCTTCCCTCACAGTGACCACACCATTTGAACCGGGTGAACAGCAGGAGTCAGAGAGCGAGGTTCAGAGTGGTTGCATGAGTGCCTTCCAATGTCACACAGCTTCAAAGGCAGATGGCCATAGGCAGCGGTGGGGGTGTCTTCTGTAGAAGTCTCTGCTTTTCCATTCAGTAAAACACCTGAACAGAGAGCAAAGCCAGACTCAGAGGAGAGAGGATACTTGTCCAAGTCGTGCTGTAGTGGGCTGGGTAGAGATGAGCTCTCCTACTGCCAGCCTGAGCTCGCCTTCCTGACAAGCCCTGTGGTCTGGAGGGGCCTGGGTGTGGGCCTGAAGGGAGGGGAGAGGTGCCCCACCAAGTCTGTCTGGACAAAGGTCCCATGAGATGCCCCTGCTCAGGCCTCTGGCCCCAGAATTTCTCACTGGTCCTCCAGAACGCTACCCGAAGGTCCTTCATTTAGTCCCCAGTGGTTCTTCATCAGATGAACTCCAGGGGCTGTTCTCAGTGCTGGAACATGAAGATAAAGAGCAGAGGCAAGGGCTCCTTGGGAGTGCTTTACAGCAGGGGAGGGCTTTGCCTTGCATCGACCAGCCCTGGTTCAATCCTGACATCCCATATGGTCCCCTGAGCATTACGAGAGCAATCCCTGAGCAGAGTTGGGAGTAAGCCCTGAACATTGCTGGGTGGGACCTAAAACACACACACACACACACACACACACACACAACACACACACGAGTGAGGCAAGACTGCCACCTCTGTAGGGCTCGACTACAGAGTGGGGACTGGGAAACTGGCAGTCAGGGTAGGTGTTGAGTTAGAGCCCTGGGAGTGGGGTTAGAGGAAAGGCCCAGAGTAACCAGAAGGAGATACAACAGACGAGAACAGCCAATGCAAGGTCCTGGGGGGCAGGTGGTAGCTGGTAGGGCGAGTGGATGGAGGAGACCGAGGCGGCTGCAGCAGAGGGCGCGGGAGATGGTTCCGGCCAGGTCACATGGGGCCTCAACCTGGGTGAGCTTCGGCTTGAACAAGGGAGTCGGACCTTCTGGGAGCAGAGGGCAGCGGGAGGGACGTGTGGTGCTCAGGGGCGATGTAGGGGCTCGGCTCCCCTAAGATGACCCTAACATTGGGGGGCACTGCAGCGGTGAGGAGGGTGAGTCCCACGCCTGGGGCTGCCTACGCGCTGAGGCTGCGGCGCAGCTGCTTATCTGGCGGGAGCCTGCCAGGCCTAGAGTCAACAGCCGCAGCCCCGCTCGCGGAGCCTGTTTTCCTAGAGCATGCAGCTCACTCTCACCCAGGCGGAACACCGAGCAGGCCCCACTCCTTATCAGGGTTTCCAGGTGGGCCAAGCGGGGTTGTGGGGCAATGGCGTGTTTCGCGAGGTTGGCACCGGGGCAGGGAGAGGTGACATCATTGTGATTTCCCATCTGTCTAAGCGGAAACATCCCTGGGGCCTCCAATTAAGGGGCTTGCTTTCTTCGGCAGATGTTTTTTAATCTAATAAAAAGCAGTTTACAGGCCTCTGCACGGTGAATGGGGCTGGGGTGCTCCCAGACCAGGAAGATGATGGGGAGACAGAAGGATGCTGTGGGACAAGGCCCTGGACACTGAGGCCTGTTCGCTTAAGGAACAGTCCCAGCTCCTTGCACGGAAGGACTGATTTGGGGCCAGAGCAATAACACAGAGCGGAAGGCCCCTGGCCTGCATGTGGCCAATCCGGGTTTTTGCCCCGCACCATTAGAAAGCTGAACACGCCAGAAGTGATTCCTAAGTATGCAACCAGGAGTAACTCCCGAGTATTGCTGGGTGTCACAACCCCCACCAACCATAATTAAAAGAAAGAAAGCCTTCAGGGTTCCCGGTAGCCATAATCCAAAATCACCGCTATAACCCTGGCCGGACCCCACTGTCCTAGTAGCGAAACATCACTGAGAAAGCAACCTGCTGGAAATGTGGGTGTGTGTGAGTTTGTGACTTTAACTCTCAGGCTTTCTGTAGTTGGGATAGGACCACCTCCCCCGCTGTCCTTGGTACTCCTAAGCCCCTGAAGTCATCCCCATGAACCAGCTGCAGGCCTGCCATGTAAGGATTTCTACCTGCCTTGCTCTAATAACCCATAAATAAATCTCAAAAGAGATCAAAGACACAGCAAATCTCAGCCCTACATGAAACTGAACAATCTGGGGACACTGGAAGGGGGGAGATGGGTTAGCTAGTGACTTACACCCAAAAAAGAGCTCTTGGAGCTGCAGGCTCCACAGTACAAAATCACTGCCCACCCCCTGAGGGATGCATCCATCTTGGGACGGACCCTCACTGAGATATCAATCTGCTGGAAAATTTGGGTATGTGGGTCTGTGGCTGAAATCTCCAGAGCTTTCTTGGAGTAAGGATGAGCTACCGTCCCCCCAATCTCCCTGTACTTCTGGAAGCCCAGGCAGGCACGCACATGCCCCAGTGCTGCCACTCAGTACCTTCCTGATAAAAATACTGAACTTCCTACAAGCACAGTGATCATGTGGTACCTGTACTGCAAACCATAGTGCACAAAAGAGAGAGAGACAGAGAGAGACAGAGAGAGTGGAAGAAGATAAGTATCTGCCATAGAGACAGGATTGGGGGCTGAGGAATGGTGGGAGGGAAACTGGGAACATTGGTAGGAAATGTGCACTGGTGGAGGGATGGGTGTTGGAACACTGAAGCCGAGTCATGAGCAGCTTTGGTAATGTTCTATCTCGGTGGTGATTCAACTAAAAAGACACAGCTTAGGGCAAGCTGAGATGGGGCCCCCCACCTCCCTAGGAGGACCCTCCCATCCTTCCTGGGCCAATCCTCACAGGGGGTCCCACAGAGCACCTCACTATCTATCGAGACACCCCCTTGATCAGAAGTTTCTGCAGACCAGCGGGATGAGTCAGTCCACAGAGCACCCCTAAAGAGGGGAGGGAAAGGCTTAGCAACAGGCCACTCCCTGTCATGCTGAGTAGCCAGAACAATGGAACCAGGAGGTGGGGGTGATGCTGGAAGGTGAGTTCAGGGGGTGGGGGTGGGGGTGGTTGCTGCCTGATCCTTTGGCCAACACATGCAGCGGGGAAGTGGGGCGCCTTTTCTCCCCTAAGCATCCAAGTAATAAATGAGGGCTCTGGGTTGACTGAGAGCAGAGAGAGACCACAGTTCGGCATCAGCCTCTCAGTGTTGTTCTTCCCAAGGTTGATCTTTCAGGAGTCCCCAGGAAGAGCCAATGGTGACCGGCTTCGTGGGAGCCTGACCCTGAACTGTGGGCAGCAGACCTGTAGGATGATGGGAGAACTGCTCGGGAGGCTGGGAGGAAAAGAGGCAGGAAGGCTGGGAGATATGGAGGCGAGATATGGAGGCAGAGAGATATCCATATCTCTCTGCCTCCAGAGGGAGATATAGAGGCAGGGAGATATTGGAAGCAGGGAGAGGATGAAGGCTGGTAGATATAGAAGCAGGGAGATATGGAGGCTGTTAGATATGGAGGCAGGGAGATATGGAGGGGTGGGAGATATGGAGGCAGGGAATATGGTGGCTGGTAGATATGGAAGCAGGGGAGATATGGAGGCAGAGAGATATTGAAGTTGGTAGATATGGAGGCAGGGAGATATTGAGGCTGTTAGATATTGAGGCAGGGAT